>JAOEHY010040012.1:0-16821 GCA_025447955.1 Psilopsiagon aurifrons | reverse complement strand
AAGAAATTTTGTGTATTTTCACTAACTTTCCCTTCTTTCCTTCCCAAAGACCAGAAAGAGAGCAATGATAGTAACTATTATCTAACTTCCTAAAATTTTTATAGAGGTTTAGGGTCACAGACATTTTCTATATGGTCACCTAATTTCATTTTTATAAAGTATGCATGATAGGTTACATCTTTTAGATTCAGTTTATCCTGCAAACTTATCTACACCTCACGTCTTTCAGTGGGGAGGGGAAAAAAATAAAAAGAGAAATCTAGATGTAGATGAATCAGACTCACCCATGTGAGCAGAGCTTAATACCCTGCAGGACTAAGCTGTCCTTAATTAATGGTATTTAACACACTTGCGAGAGGGCAAGTTCTCTTTCAGTAGCATTCCAGATTGATACCATTTGGTTATGTTACTAGCAGCAGAATCTGAAATGTTTTGTTTGCAACTGTGTAACATAAAACAGAATTAACAGTCAAAGCAAATACTTAACAAGAGTTTCACATGATACCATCACAAAGTCATTTTAATTTCTTTAATTGCAATCTAAGTTTTAAAGAGGCTTGGACTTAAGGACGGTAGTTTTTTGACCCGAGATGATTCTGACAGTTTGACTGGGGACAGCACATGGATAAAAAAAAAGTTCCAAGATGTGCCAGTGTTAATGTAAGTTGCATACACATTTAAGAATTCACTGATATGTGAACATGAGAGAATAAAAAATACAAACACAGTAACCTGGATGTGTTTTTATCAGTTGAAATTAAATTAATAAAACAGAACAAAGCATGTCTGTATTATATCCATCATTATGGGTTTGAGTAGGGCCTGGTTTTCTTTTTTGCTAAATGAGTGTGGGTGGGGGGGAAATATTGGTTTTGATACATTCTTGCAGGTACCGAAGGCACACGAGAAGAAGCAAGTGTAAAATGATTTAAAGGAACCCCTAAAGCATTTCTCACTCAGCATGCCTAAGGTTTAGAACATCAATTTTTCTTTGTAAACCGCCTTTTTGGAATTACACCTTGAAGTCTAAAACTGTGCATACAACAGATGCCTTAATTTTCAGAGCAGACTGAAATTTCTTCTAGAATATCCACTAGGCTGACATGAAAGCATTTCCCAGAATCAAGCCAAAAAAAGCCAAGAAAGTGAGTGAATACATCAGCCATGAAAGACACCATCCTTATAAGTACATGCTTGATATCCAAAGTCGCATCCTATTGATGTTATCAAGCTACTAGCCTTATACAGATTTTCTGTAAGAAAGGCTTTACTAATCAAGCTAGTTAAGCATATGTTTACTTTTAAAATCAATAAGATTTAATCTAACACTTAAAATATTCAGTTAAATTATCATTTCTTCATGAAAAGAATTCCATGCAGGCTCTTGAAACAGAGAAGTCAGAGTCCTTGCATTGAATCTTAGGGTTTTGATTAGTATTCTTTTAAATGAAGAGTTGTGTTTTGGTTTTATTAAACACAGTCTTTTACAAACAAATAGTCAAACAAACTTAACAGTAGTAGCCTTTAGGACTGATATTAAATGTAGTGTTCAGTCTCCATGAAAGGAATAATGCTAAGCAGATATGAAGTCTATGGAGCTACATTCAATTCTGCTAATATGTATATGTATATAAAAAAAAAGCCACTGAAATAATGTACCCATGAAAATTACAGTAATTATCTGAAGCCCACACTTTTTCAACATTTTTATATTAATATAAACAGATGAAAGAACCTGTTGCTAGTAGGAAAACATCTCAATAGAGTTAATACCATAAACACAACTAAAGACCATCTCATGAATTAAGCATTTTCTGATTCCTCTTTGCTCAACCAGAACATTAATCAAATTCTCAAGGAAATCCTTTGTAAGCTCTCCTTCAAACCCGCTAAACAAAACCAGCTACATTCAGGCTGCTAAGCAATACCATTTTGATTACTCTGAAACAGTTTTCCATTAGGAAACTCACACCAAAACCTCAATCCCACAGAAACCAAGGGACCCCAAGTTCACCCAGCTACAAGACAAACAAGGCTTTAGAAACAATTAGATAGAGCTTATCTCCACTATCCCAACTCACCACAGCAGCATTCAGAAAAGTCCAGAAACTCCCCCCAACTCTCTGCCAGCTTAAAACACACTCTCCCAACCCCCCGGCTTGCCAGTTCCCCATCCGCTGTTACTTCATATATTGCCCCCAGGTGTTCCCATCTCTGCAAGTTAAAAGAACAGGCAAGAAATAATTACATTCCCCTGACCTAGCATATCAGGTGAAATCTTTTAATTCACTAGTTTCTATAGCGAAAGCTTTCTGCTATGCTTACTCCACCTGATTTTCAGTAGAAGAAAGGTACTCAAGAAAGAGTTATGCTTTAAATTGTCCCTGGGAGCATAACTTTACCCTGGTCCTCTGTGGTGTTGTCTGTAAGAATTCAGTTAAGATGAAAGAACAGTGAGAAAGCATTTGGAAAGTGAAAAATAAGGGTTTTTTTGGGGGGAGGGAGTGAAGGGACACGAGGGACAAGAACTGAGTTAAAAGCGAAAAAAATATAATTGCCTTGATTAGACTGCAGATTATACTAAGGAAAAACTGACTTTGGATGAAGTCCAAATCACAATTTCTTCTGGCTAAATAAAGGAAAGCAGTATTTGTGGTAAGATGGAATAAAATAAGATCAGATGGTGTAACAATATAAATTAGATAGGTCAACATCTGTTAGAAATAGTTCCTTTCAACCACACCTGAAGAAAAAAAAAAATCAGAGAAAGCTTAAATAAACAATGCCTGATGTCACTGTGTCTATGAATTTATAATACCTAATAAAATATTTGTGCTTTGTGTGTTACAGATACACTGTATGTAAAATAGAGTATAATGAAATAACACACCAAAGAAAGAATATCACTCAAGATTGCTTTGCATCTTGTTTATTGTTCACCACACACGTTGTGCTTGAGTTGTGGATATAATACCTACCACTGCTAAAACAGACTTTTATTCTTGTAATTAGAATAGTAAACTTATAAAACAGACTTTGAGTCTTCTAATTGGGATAGTAACCTTATAATAACCTTAATACACATATATGTAGAAAGAGAGCATTATAATAGTCATATATTACACTGAAGATCTATCAAGTCTGTTTTGCATAAATGTGCTCCATTATAGTATCTCTGTTGTTAATTATGGTCATTTAAGAGGCTAAACCAAGAGAGTAAATCAAGAAATGAAGAGTTTTCTCATGTGCTGTGATAGAGTTAATTTTCTCCATAGTAGCTAGCATGGCCTATGTCTTGGATTTGTGCTGGAAACAGTGTTGATAACACAGGGATGTTTCAGTTACTGTGAGCAGAGCTTACACAGAGTCAAAGACTTTTGTGCTTTCACACCACCACACCAGCAAGTAGGCTGGAGTTAAACAAGAAATTTTGAGAGTACACAGCTGGGACAGCTGACCCCAACTGACCAAAAGGATATCTCATGCCATAAGGCAACATGCTCAGCATACAAAGTTAGGGGAAGAAGGAAGTGGGGAATGTTCAGTGATGGTGTTTCTTTTTCCAAGTAATCATTACCCATGATGGAGCCCTGCTTTCCTGGAAATGGCCGAACACCTGCCTGATGGGCAATGCTAAATGAATTCCTTGTTTTGCTTTCCTTGTGTGTGCAGCTTTTGCTTTCCCTATTAAACTGTCTTCATCTCAATGCACCAGTTTTCTTACTTGCACTCGAGATTCTCTCCTCTGTTCCACTGGGGGAAAGCAAGTAACTAAAAGTAAATACCCTGTGACAATGGTCCATCTCCATGAGGGCTTTAGTATGGATGCAGGAGTGATTTTCACATTCTATGCTCCTGCAAAAATTCACCTCATTATCTTCTCACTTCTCCATGCTGATGAAAAGCTACACCAAATAATTTTGGTTCCCAAGAAATACACTTGGTCTAAAAGAGTGGTTGGGCAGTAGAAAACCTGTAATAGCACCTTGCCGCACTGTCTCAAAGTTTATAGTCTATAGGTAATTCTCACTGAATGAGATAAGCAGCATTTTACTATGGTCATTAGCAAATAAGTGGAAATGCTGCTTCAGGATATTGTCAACATTGTGTAAATTAAGTCCTGAAGCCATCACAGGGGCCCTTAGAGCACTTATGCAGCTTATGTGTGATAAATGTCACCACTATACACAAGCAGGAGTTTTTATTTGACTTTTGTGTATCTAATATGCTCAGCAGTAATTCACCAAGGAAAATATTTATTTATACTTGAATAAAACCCACAGGATTTAGACTTACTGTACCTTAAAAATTGACGTCATCATCTTCTCTGGTTTGTAATATAAATGGAAGAATATTGCAATTAATAAAAAATGCAATATAATAATTATAAGCAAGTTATAATTTGTAAACAGATGACCATATCAAAGTAATCCAGAAAATATATAGCTCTAAGCTTAGTCATATTTTTTCCTGCTGTTGTGGTGGCTGGACTGCCTATTAGGCTGCTTAGCAGTAACTGAAATTTTGAAAGGTCTCTCCACTTCAGGTGCCTGTGTCTCTTCTGAGGACCATAAGTATTTGTTTTCTCTGTTGAGTAGAGAAACTAAGTAAATGAATGACAATTCTCAGTGGCTGAAACAGTTCAAGTAGCAAGTTAGTTCTCATATCAAAACCTTGAAGAAGACTCAGAGTCTCTGGTGTATTTCTAAAGGTTTGAAAGGACAGAAAATGCTGAAAGGGTTCAGATGATGGTTTTCACCTGAGGAAAGAGGCAAGTACTTACTAACCTAAGGACTGGTAAACATGAGAATAGATTGCACCTTCTCTATTTAAAAGTTGAAAAAGCCTATGCTTGTGTGAGCTCTTATTTTTATAATAACAAACATCTTGAAACATTTTGTTTCAAAATTTTTAAATTTGAATTCTTCTAAATATTTTGAGTTTAAATATTGTTAGGCAGTATTTTCTCAGGGCCTTTTGAAACACTGCTTGTGATAGTACTGTAGGACTGTTCTAAAACAGGAAGTTACACCTCCTGATCACAGAACTGAAGGTAGTGAGTTGAAATTGTTACTTTGTAACTTATGTTCATGCCTGTACCTGTTTCATAAGCAGATTTCATTACAGCCCTCTGAAGGTTTTCTGTAAGATATTTTGTACAGCAAAAAGGACACTTCTGAGTGAAAGAAAATTTCAAGGAAAAAAAATATACTGCAAATCTGAAAATCATCCTAACTGTTCTTAAGTTAAACAGTAGTAATAAAAAATGTGTCATCTTTAATTTTCAGTACCTGAATAAAAAAATCACTATTTTAGAAGATGTGGATGAAGGTATCTGTGCTTTATTCTCATTTTCGGTAAGCTGTTCCTTATTCCATATCTTTACCAGTGACCTCTTAACAGGAATAAATAACTGTTAGAAAGTGAAAGTATGGAAATTATTTTTGTAGTTTTGCCTTTAGAAATGCTCATCTAAAACATATGGAATGTAATCCTCCTTTAGTAGAATGAGAATGAATGTTGAATTGGATTTATAGAAAGACCTACTTCAGAAACCTAAAAAAACCAAATTTTTATGGGGCCTGCAGATCAAATGCTGAAAAATGTGGCTGCATATTGCTCAGACTAGCAGCTAATCAGTATCATTTGTAAGAAGGAGAGGAAAGCACAATGAAATTCCAGATATTTGATGGGAAGAGCAGATTAGTGTTCTGGCTATCTGGAATTATCTTTCAGATTATGCTACCAAGAGGAGAAAACCAGAATCTCTTCTTTCACCTCGAGGGCAGCATACAACATAAGCATGACAGTTTTCCCACTCAGTTTCGCCAGCATGTCTTATGCCAGGGCAAGTGTGCAATAAGATGTCAAATTTAGTTTGTAGTCTCCTAGATAGTTGACTGAGGTGGCAATTCTGATGCATAAGGTGGCAATTCTGATGCATATACCACAAGATGAGGTCAGTAGCTTTTCATTAAAAGTACTATGTGCATGGATTCAACAGAGTAGCTACTCATGTACACAGTACCTGAATTCAAGAGAAGTTCTGATAGTCAATTTGAAGTTGTGTTTCTTGAAGCTGTGATAGTCAATTTGAAGGCGTGACAGTACATAAAGGAACTAAGAATGCTCTGCCTCTTTTCTACTTCAGAAAGCTCAGCTTCAGTGGAATTGAGAAACCTATTACTTTTTGAACTAAATGAATTCAATTCTGTAATGCAAACTCTGCAGAGCTTAGTGACCTGGACCCAAGCTCCTCTTGACACAGTATTTATAACTCTTCCATAAAAGCTTAAATCCAGACATCACTGCTTTTATTTATTCAGTATTTGACAATATGGCTTTAAATGTTTACAAAGTAGAAAAAAAACAAAACCACCCCCCAAAAAACCTGAATAACAGGAAAAACCTTCAAGTGTATACATTCTTAAGGGATGTAGATAAAATCAGAAATCTACAGAATTAAAAGGTATTAACCTCCTTACTGTTGTAATGGAACCACAAAGATAAATCAAGGTTTGAGTGAAAATGGAGAACAGTTCTCAGAATATATGATAGGATATAGGTAATAATGAAAAAAAGTTTAAATGTCAATTTGATAGACAGAAAGAGAAGAAGCAGCTCTTGAGCTCACTAACCTTGAATGCATCAGATTCACCTTGAAAACCAGCTTGTCTACAGGAAAAAGTATGACCGAGTAAAACAGGGTTTGAATTTAAAGTACATTATGTATTATTGAACAAGTATCCTTACAGATAGCTTTGCTACAGAACCACCAGAGTTTTTTTATTTCTTTCTTTTTTTTTTTATTTTTTTTCTTATTCTACAGAAGAATGAGATAAATCAGAATGGTCATTCTTGCTCTAGAATGAGAATATGTCAGCTCATTTACAAGAGCTTTTTCCATGCTGATTGACCTTGACTCCCTCATAGGAAACATATTTCGGGCCACAACTTTTGCCAGTCTCTTCATGCTCAGGGAAGCAGATGGCTCCCTCTGCTGAGGCAGCAAAACTGACTAGTTACCAAGCTGCTGCTTAGAGGAAGAGGTCTCATCTGAGGCAAAGATGTGATGCCTGGTTGAGGTTATTTAACTTGATTCTATAATATTTACTTTTACCAGCTTTTCATAGCCCTTGATCACAGTAACTTAATCAATTTTTTTTTCTGACTATGTAAAGGAACTGAATTGATGATTAAAATGGCAAGACATGGTACAGCAATTGCAACTGAAATTGCAGTAGGATATATCTTGTAGCTAAGTATTTTGACCACACATTCAAAAAATAACTTTTTGCCCCTCTTCCCTTGAAGTCCAGCATATTTGTTTCTTCCATTCCTACTTTCTCCCCCAAAATCTCAGAAGCAAACAAGCACAGAGTGCAGAAAACAAATGTTATCCCAGGTCATTGCTGGAACACCTCCACAATTACCAGATACTGACTTTTTAAAAAATTTCTAGTAACTCATTTCAAGCAATAGCATTTCTCAGAGCTATACTGAATATTTCAAAGCCACCTTGTGGTGCAAAATATTTCATATTATTTTCTCAGAATGCCGTCATAAGGACTTGAAATATTTTTGAGCATAGACTTTCAGACTTGCAAAGCACTAAATTGATTAATATCGGCACAGAATCACTCAAAACCAGGCAACAAAAAAAACAAACAAACAAACAAAACACCACCAGAAAACATTTTTTTTTTTTTTTTTTTTTTTCTTTCAGCTATAGCTGATTCTTAAAGAAAACTCTGTGCTATGGTATGTAATGGCTCTGTGCTGACCAGTCAAATCTTTTTGTATTCTGATTTAAGGACATACGTATAAGCCCAGACCTTTAGCTATGGTAAACTGGTGTAACTCCTTCAAAATCTGTGTGCTATACTTAAACAAAGTAAATAATTCAGGCACAGCACACCTTCCTTTCTTCTTGCTTTATATACGCCCTGAACAGAGATGAGCAGGTTTTCAGAAATTACTGTTAAAAAGAAGGTTGGAGTTTGCATAATCAGGCCTTATTTACAGGTAAAACATATTTCCTGGCTTACTGATTAGGGGAAAGGTTTAACAAACAGAATAAACAGGATTTATTATATTTTTCCCCACAAAACTTTAGACAAGAATGTTCTAAGGACTTTTTGTTTCAATTTGGAGGCTGCAATGAAATTTTTATTATCTTTTTTTTAATTCCATGTAGGTTTGTTCTTGCTGATAAAATGATCTATTGTTCTCTGAACTATGGTGAGATTGCCATCGCTTAAACAGACAGCACTTATTTGAAATTAAACCTCTACTAATGTATTATAATTATTACTTCAGAGTAATTTGCTGCTCCAGCAGGGAGTCAGAGCTAATCTGATGGTAACGTTCCTTCTGTGGAGTGGTTAATATTTCTTCTATGCTGAATATCCATATAATAGATCTAGCCTGAGGCTGATTAATGATCTTAGTGCTGGAACAGTGATTTGTAGCTAAATCAGCTTGCATTGGAAGAGATTCAGTGTTGCTTCAGTCAATGCTGTTAAATAAGTGTAAACAGTAACTTTATTAGCCCAAATGTAATCTCGTAAGTCATGATAAAGGCAATAAACTGAAGGGAATATCTGCCATTAATGCATTTCATTTGTACATGGCACAAATTAAAAAAACAAACAAATTGAAAAATACCCACCCAACATTCCTATGTTCACTGCACAAAAATCAAAACCTGTGGCACAACTTCGTTGAACTTCCATTTTCTAAACAGTATAAAACGGAAACTGAGCAGTATGATGAAAGAAATTCTTCCCTTATGGACAGAAACATGAAGCTTAAGACTAAGTTCAGTAAGGGGTTAAAATCTAAGCAAAACAGAAGTAGAAGGCCTAGGAGAAATATGGAGATGGACTTTTTAGAAGGGCATGCAGTGACAGGACAGAGGAGAATGGATTTAAACTGAAAGAGAGGAGAATTAGATTGGACATTAGGGAAAAATTCTTTACTGTGAAGGTGGTGAGACACTGGCACAGGCTGCCCAGAGAAGCTGTGACTGCTCCATCCCTGGCAGTGTTCAAGGCCAGCTTGAGCGGGGCTTTGGGCAACCTGGTCCAGTGGAAGGTGTCCTTGCCCTTGGCAGGGGGGTTTGGAACTGGGTTGTCTTTAAGGTTTCTTCCAACCTAAACCATTCTACGACTCAATGATATGACTCTGTGTTTTGAGACCATTGGATAACCCTTTTTCCTTGTAAACTCAACATGTTTTAGAATACAAGTATTTGTAATACTACATCACAATGTGAATTAACTATAGTTAGATCCCACTGATATAAATAGAAAAAGAAATGATGGTCACTCCAACCATGTTTCTGAAGAGATTATTTTCATTTATAGTTCCATACTTCTGACACTAATACAACTTTTTGAAGAGCCTTTTTTTTTTTTTTTTCTGGAGGGGAAAAAGAATCAAATTTTAAATACGTTGATTACATTTGTTTAGTTGGTGCCTATAATAACCTTAAAATTAAGATATTGTACTCTGAGTTAAAATGAAAATTTACATTTTACTTGAACTAATATAACTTTGTTCTTAGGGAACCCAAATACTTCAGGTTGTAATTTTGAATTATTAATGTATTTCCCAGGTCTTTTCATTTTCAGTCTTTTTCTTGAAAGAGAAGACAAAGAAGATGAGAGAGAAAGACAGGTGAAGAGGGGCTCCCTTCCATCTGTTAGAAAGCAATAGATGCATTAAAAATGTTATTAATTTTGGACAGTGCTACAAAAAAAAATTAAAAAGTGTCTGAACAGAAATAGTCTCAAATTCTTTTTAAAGTATACATTTTTTGTTTTTTCCATTCTTAATTTCAGTCTGCAGGAAAGTTTTCCAAACATCTTTAAGCAAATTTCCTTATAGAGTGATATCACCATAATGAGATGGATAACAGGCAATAAGGTGTCAGTCTATGAAGGGCAGACACCACAGCAGCAGATGAAATCTCAGTCTGAATTTGATGAAAGCTCCAGTGGATTCTCTGAGGAATAACTCCCTGCATGATTTTCTTTTTTCTTTTTCTGCTCATGCCTAGGTGCCTGGGAAGCCCCTGCCCGTTCCTAGGGCAGTGCGGAGCTCAGACCTGTTGAGCGCCCAAGAAGCCACCTGCCCCTCTGTCCACTTTCTTTTTGGACTTCTCCCTTCACACCCAGTCCTACACCTCAGCCTCCAGTCTGAGCAACAGCTGCCATACAGTGCTCCTGAAGATTTCTCAACATTACCAAGTTAGCCTTTTTCAAAACTTTACATAAAATTGCCTTTTCCTATTTTCCCAAACGCTCCTCTGAAGCAAGAGAATATCAGTATTTCTAGGGGACAATTCTGTGCAGCTTATCCACAGGTAAAATTAATTTGGATCTTTTCAGTACCTGAGAAATTGTATGGGCAGAAAACTCCAGATGCATTAAGGCCAAGTATTGTTATAAATGAAAATCTTCAATTAGACAGCTGCACCAAAGCACAGAGACAGTACAGAGGCAGTGAAGCATTTGTGGAAAGTCTGATTTGTTACACAACTCACCTGTAAAATGATCAGTTCCAAACCTTGAGGCCTTTGGGGGTCACTGACTGTCACGCAGTCAATAAATTTTAATATATAAATACTTCAGTGGAAGAACAGTGTATGGGATTTGAGGTACTATCAGCAGCAGCAAATGGCTATGCTTTCTTTGCTGTCTGAGAGAACCTTTCTTACTTTAAAACTTGGTTCCTGTACTTCAGATTCACTGAGAGATCTAAAGATAGATGCAATTCTTGGCTCTAAAGACAGATCCAGTTCTTGGCTCAAATTCTGGCTTTTATTTTTAGGCTATTTTGTTAGAATCTTTTTAGCTTGTTCACATTTCTTAGAAACATAAATAATTTTACTTTTCAAATTCAAACTAGTGTACCAAATCAATCAGCTTGTAAAAGCACAAAACACTGTTACAATAGCACATAAATCTTCTAGTCTCTATCACTATCATCTTGGCTAATCAAATGACATTTCTGTATATGGAAGTGTCTTATACTTCCATATTCAGAGACTTGCCAGACATGTGTCAACCAGTGAGTTCTTAGCTATTAATATGTGAATATATAGTAGAAGAAATTAAACATATCAACTTTCAACAGGATGAACCATGAAGAAAATACATAAATACAATTGACTGAGAAAGAGAGAGTTAAAGGGCCTTGGCAGAGGCTACTACATAAAAGAGTTAAGAATTTTCCGAGAAGAATGCTAGTATGTGACTTTCTGTTACATATATACAGATGAATAAAAAGCTCAGTTTGCACCATTTCCAGTTATGTTGCTTTCCTTACTTCTTAGTTACTTTCTGCAGTAACTTTCTTAAAAGCATTCCTAGCAGTAGGGTTCACTGAAGTCTGGCATCACACAAAGGAAACAAATTCCTTTCTCAGAGCTCTGTTTGCACATGAAACTGTACTCAGCTTCTTAATTCTGTCTGTAAGTAAAATGAATTTTCAGGTTTTGTATCATATGCCTGGATAAAAACTGCAAACCAAAAAAAACAAAAACAAAACAAAACCCTGATGTTTTGAATATCTGATGTATTTTATTTCTCCTTTCTACAGAAGTGTTCTATTTTCATTAACATATCTGCTGCTGTACATACAAGTATTTAGCATTAAATATATTGTTTAAACACTCATATTGATTATATATTTCAGTTGCTATAAGCATGAAATTAAGTCCATCTTTTAAGAAATGTGTATCCCTGTAGCTCAGCAAACAAAATATTGCCAGCACTGGTAACAATGCACTAATGCTATAATAGCTCTGCAAGGCCGCAGGACTAGGGCCTGTCTATTGTGGTTTGTCTGGGCTTCCTCAGCTCTCCCAGCATCTTCATTTTAGCTTGTTTTGCTGTATTAGCAGTCTTCAAGCAGTTAGATGATTATTGCCTTATTTATTTCAGTTTTGCTTAGCTGTGAGAAACTGCATGTTATGTCTGTTGTAATAGGTTTTTGTATATTTTGGTAGGCAGTAAGTAGTGATAGTGTGCAATTTATTCAGAATGAACTGTCACATTAGAATAACAATGTGGTGGAGTAAAAGCATACAATGATAGAAGCCTTGTGAGTGTGAGCACAGCATAAAAACAGAAGCCGAGAACAATTCTTCAATGAGTATTAAAGGCCAAAATCAGAATGCAACCTTGGGATATGGACAAAATCAGCTTCAGGGGTAACAGAACAAAGAAGAAACACCCAACATCTGCAGAAAATACCATATACAGTCATTTCAGATGCAATGTGACCACCAAAGGGATAGAGAAGGGTTAGTTGCTCACGAGAGGTACCCAAGTTACACACATTTTTCAGAAAGGGCAGGATAATCATAAGGGACTACAAATGGCCACAACATCCTCCTGAGCACACAGGAAATGTGGCAAGACAAAAGGAAACAAGATAAGCAGAATTCAAGCCAAGCCACCTAAACCTCGGTGACAAAGAACCATCAACGCTCAATATACTGCATCAGCACAAACTATTAAATGCTTACAGCTAGGTTAATATGTGTCAATAATGTTGTGTATGTAGTGATAATTAATAATGCCGAGTTCTGAAGAAGCTAGTGGATTTCATGGCAGGATGCCTTCTGATCATCTGCCAAAGGTCCTGGGAGTCTGGGGAGGTCCCTGCTGTCTGGAAGGTAACCTAAGTTATTGCAATTTACAAAAAGGGTGTGAGGGAAGACCTAGGGAACTACAGACCTGTTAGTCTAATCTCAGTTCCTGGAAAAATTATGGAGATGATTATACTACGTACTAATGAAAGACATATAAAGAATAATACAGTAATCTGGCACAGCCTACATGGTTTCACAAAGGGAAAGGCCTGTTCCACTAATTTGATATTCTTCCATGACAGGGTCACTTGCCTAGTGGATGCCTTCCTGGCAGTGGATGCAGTTTTTCTGGTTTTTAGTAAGGCTAGAAATTACACCTCTATCCATCTTCCTTGGGAGTGGTTGTTCCCAAAATACTGCTGAGAAAGAATAATTTCACAGCCTAGGAAAACTAATGAACTGCAATGTGGCTGATTTCTATGATTTATTCTCAATATTGATATAGGGTCAGGTCACTGACACGTATCTACATAAACTCAAATTGACAAGATTAGAGCTAATACCTTATGTTATCCCTGAATTGCTTCCTGGGTAATTGGTGAATTCAGTAATCGAGAGCGATTAAACTGTCATAGCACTTTGTAGGGAATATCACTCTTGGGTACACATTATAGTGAAACTTATCATAGAGTGATACATATTTGTGTGGCACTCCTTTCCACATGAAGCTGAATAGCAGATTAGACTAAATTGTCAGAAAAAAAAGATTCAAAGTGACAAAATGTAAATGGACTAAGTGCATACTATTTCTGGTTGGTTTAAAGCTAGGGACAGGTTTTGTAAGCATAGAAAAAAACAAGTTTCTGAAGGAAAACAAGTTTTAGCTGCTGCATTAAATGGCAACACTCCTTTGGAATTAAATTAACACTATGCTTATCTAGTAGCACAGTCTCAATGCACATTTACAAATATGAATTTCACAAAATTGTAGAAACACAGAATAGTTTGGATTGGAAAGGAACTTAAGACCGTCTATTTCCACCCCCCCTGCCATGGGCAAGGACACCTTCCAATAAACCAGGTTGCTCAAATCGCTGTTCAACCTGGCCTTGAAAGATCACTAGGCTAAGAGACACTGGTTTTGATTTCTGCTTGCTTAAATAAACAACTACTTACAAAACTGTTCAGTTATTTTGCTGCAGCCTTTGACAGCCTTCATTTCCAGTACTGAAGCCAAGTTCACCAGAAGTATGAAGTAACAAGGAATAGTTCAATTATACTAATAATTTTTAAAGTTTTAAGTTAGATATTAGAAAATGGAGCAGTAGGACTTTAGTGTCTATGATTTAGCTTGTCATTTCTAGAAAAACCTTAATTCAAATCATGTATCCTCCAGAATATTTTTTCAAGTAAGCCTTTCCCCATTGTTGGAAAAATTGTAGTTGGTTGATGTCAGTGGGGAAAAAAGTCACATGAATTTCTAATACAGAAATGTTTTTTCTTGGTAACAAAAACTTCTGGATTTATATCCCGATGTGCTTTCTCCACCCAGGAGGAGAGATAAAACAGACAGAAAAACATGATAATAGCAAAGCAGCAACAATAATGACCTGTGATGTGTGGCTAGTGATGGCCTCTGTTGTTCGTGTTTGGTTTTTCTTTGATACATTCTTCTCCTTGAGAGAAAGTAGTGCATTCTGCTGGAGAAATATATGAGATGCGCACTGAAGTGAAAGATAATACAGTGAATTGACTTGTGAAGTAGTGATGTGGATGTGAATGAGGTACGAGCACCTGAATTTCCCTTTGAGTAAAAGAAAACAGAATTGAAGGGAAAGGAAAAAGAAGATTTGGATGATTTATTAAGAAGCTTCCTTTCAGCGAGGAGGCAAGTCCATTTTGAACAGAATGAAGCTTCGTTTCAATGACGAGATTTAAGTCCATCTTGCACAATCCAGATACCTGTTTCTGAACTGGGCTTGGGTTTTCCCATTATTTGATCATAGAATGTATTTTTCAATTAAAACTATGTAATACAGCCACTTTTCAAGATAACAAACAATCCTAATTAACTTCAAAATAATATTAAGACTGGAAAAGCAAGAAATTTTAAAAGCTGAACTGCTATTTTCCACTTTGCACAAACTATGACATTACCATACAAACCTGTTTTCCACAAAGTCCCTGTCTCATCCAATGAATGGGATACTTAATTTCATGTACAGAAATGTACATAGTTTTCTTACTATTCCCTCAGAGGTTCAAGAGATAATGAAACACTGATATCAACACATCTATAGTGTGACATGGACATAGAATTTAATTTTACAACTGTGAAAACAAGATTAAGATTGTCAGAAGTATCTAGTATCATCAACTGTATGATTTTTTCAGAACACTTCTCATAATAACCTAAAAAGTTTAAAACACAGCTGTGGTTAACTCCAGGTTTTACATGTCAGGGTTTCTGTGTATCAGTCAATTTAAGTATTCAGAAATGAATGATACACAGTTAAAAGTCCCATTCAACTGAATTTTTCATTAGACAAGGAACCAGTGGCTGAGACAGAGAGGAAATACATTTGCTTATGATGGCTTTAAAAATCTATCTTTCACCATCTCAGCCAAATGTACTGAAATGCCGTAATAAACTCCCTAACCTGCTTCATGAATCTGACTAATCTCTATAGAAGACTAAAATTAAATGCAAAATATAGTCCAGTAACAAAGAATATTTAAACTTAACCTGAATTAATGCACAAAACAAAAAAAGAAGCAAGTGAGCAACTGTATTTCCATGATATTTCTCAAGAAGTTAAAAAATTGTAGTGAGTAAATTTTTATATTGAGTTGGCATTCACAGATTGATTCAGACTGGAAGGGATGTCAGAGAAGGTCAGATGTGGAGTCAGAATAGGTTGCTTAGAGATTTATCCAGTTGTGTCTTGAAAAACTCAAAGGATTAAGAAATTCATATTAAAAATTAAGAATTTCATATATAAAAATGCTATATATGAAGAATTTTAGACACCATGTCTTCAAAGTCAAAAATATACAAACATTTGATGGGAAAAAGACTGATTACAAATGAAGTAATAATATGTGAAGAGAAAGGGCTCTTTGGATGACTTTCAACAAGAGCAAGATGCTTTATACATTTGCATAGATGTTGAGCACAAAGACCAAGTAACTTGTTTTTGATGTACACTGGGGATATAACATTAAGTAAGAATCTTAAATTTAAGCCTCAAATTTGATTAGACATTAGTAAAATCTTTAATTGTAAAGACAGTTAAACACTAAACTAGATTGAAGCTGTGAGATTTCCATCATTGGAGGTACTTACCAGGTTTGAAATAACTGTCAGGAACAGTTGGGGCAAGAGGATGAAAAAGATGATCCCTTTGGTGATTATTCTTTCATATTTGCCATATAATGCAAGATTATCTTTTTCTTTCAGGCACCTTAGGAAACTAATTATTTTACATGTTGCATGCTGTGAAATCTATGTTATTCTACTAGAAGAGAAACCCCATTTGACATAGAATCATAGAATCATAGAACAATTAGGAAAGAACCTCAAGATCATCCAGTTTCAACCCCCCTGCCATAGGCAGGGACACTCTCCACTGGACTGGGCTGCTCAAAGCCCCATCCTGCCTGACCTTGAACACTGCCACGGATGGAGCATTCACAGGTTCCTTGGGCAGCCTGTCCCAGTGCCTCACCACTCCCACAGTAAAGAACTTCTTCCTTTTATTGAACATCCTGAGACTCATTTTTCTAGATGCTGCAAAAATAGGAAACAGCCACATCCCAAACATTTCCTTGAATAAAAAGGGAAAATAAGCAGGATATATTTAAGCAGAACATTAAAAAAAAAAAAAAAACCTAATACTAAAATGTTAGTGTTAGAAGCACAAGGTTACTTCTATTCGCTAACTTTGATGATTTCAAAAGGTTTTTATTAACAAGTGGCAAAGGTATTCATAAATTCATGTACAAGCCATCTGCCTCATGGTTATTACCAAGCTAATTTGCAGTCTTGTAAGCAATTTTATGAGAGAATCCAAAGATTAAATAGGCTTGGGGAATTGCCCCTCAAGGTTGTTCATAGATTGGGGGGGTGGGGGGGGCTAGGAACAAAACAAAACAAAACAAAACAAAAAAACACTTTCACTGATGCTTGTGCCACACTTCATATAAATAAAGGATTT
>JAOEHY010040011.1:17769-41050 GCA_025447955.1 Psilopsiagon aurifrons | reverse complement strand
GAAGTTTAGATTGGATATGAGGAAGAAATTCTTCAGTGTAAGGGTGGTGAGGCACTGGAATGGGCTGCCCAGGGAAGCTGTGAATGCTACATCCCTGGCGTGTTGAAGGCGGGTTGGACAGAGCCTTGGGTGATATGGTTTAGTGTGAGGTGACCCTGCCCATAGCAGGGGAGTTGGAACTCTATGATCTTAAGATCCTTTCCAACTCCAACTATTCTATGATTCTATAATGGGAAAGAGAATGAGAAAACACAGACTGGGACAGAAAATCAGAGCCAGCAAAATGAATTGAGGAAGCAAAGAGGTAGCAGTGCAGGGTTTCCATCACAGTACTAGGACTTATTTTGAAACCTTGGTATCACAAGCCATTACTGCAAACAAATGCTTACCACAACAAATGTAGAATCAGGAACTTCTGTCACACTTTTCCGTTGCTTATAAAACATGACAAAAAACACATATATGGTGTCAGCTGCCAAAATTAATTCCAGTATGATGTTATTTGGCGTCATTGGCATTGAAACGGCTTAATTCTCACAAGCAAAAGGATTAAATAAAGGCAAATCATCTTTGATCCCGTTATTACCTCTATGCATAACACGACGAGAATGCATATGTTCCAAGGCACTGCAAAGCTGAACAAAGTATTTCCAAACTGTTCTTTCAGGAATCAACCTCTTCTGTTTCTTAAAATGCTTAAAGAAAAAAGGAAGGACATTGAATATTAACACATAAAACTTACACAAAACATCTGAAAAAAAGATAGAAAATCCTTTATTTAAAAACAATAAAGCCTTCCAAACTAATGAGAAACGTTTAACAAACATTCTTGACAGAAAGCTTTGCCCTTAAATACTAACACATGTGTCATCAATGTATGTGCTTGTCAACACAGAGACACACATGACATTAATGAAACAAAGCTGCTATCCCAAAAGAAATATTTATATGCTATTTAGCAATCCTCAGTGCAGGAGTAGCACAGTCAGAACAGCCTAGCATAGAGTAAGCAGCCACAGAACAAACAAAGGTCAGATATAAAGGTATGTGCCACAGAGCTTTCTTACACCAATATGGATTTCCATACGCTCATTTTCTAAATAGAAATAAAGAAACAGTAGTGACCCACAAGCACAAAGAAAGATCACCTAAGAGTTGATCAGGTTAGTCTTGGAAAACCGCAATACGTAAAATGGGACTAAAGGAACTGCAGTTTTGGACAATTTCACAGTTAGCTAATTCCTGCTCAAATATCTTCCATCCTGTATGAATGACCATTACCAATTACTGGTCACAGTTCAATGGGCAGTTAAAACCTACATTAAACATAATTATGCTCTGCTACACACATCTCCTTCAAATACTACATTCAGGGACCAGAACGACACAGTCCTCCAAAGACACCTACTGAAAACCTGGAATTCAGCCAACACTAAAACATTCAAGTTTGGTCACTACCAGTTCTGCAGCTAAAGGTAAGATAACTGAAAAACTGCTGCTCATTTAATCTCTCTTTTTAAAGAATTCCCATTTTGACAGATTTTTAAGTTAAAGACACAAAGGAAACACAACATTAATACTAGCAAAATTTTAGATGGAAAGCAAAGTACTCAGATCTATTTTAAGAGCATATGTACACACACATACACTTCACACGAACACATAAGAAAGTTCATATGACATTTATTATGCTGGAAAAATAAAAATATTTTCATATACGATATTAAAATATGCCATTGAGAAGCTGACAAATGCATCTACATATTAGAGACACACACCAGAGTACAAGAAAGATGTTTTTAAACTAAACATAGCCAAACGTATCAGTCATACAAAGGATCATGAGATTTCACCAAAATGTGCTTAGTTATAGGGATTATTTCAAAATGCATTTTCATTTAAATGAGGCAAAGCATATAAATTACTTCTTTAAATATAATTCTCTTGCAGTCTTGGACTGAATCCAAACAAACCCTGTGTATCTGTTCTCCCCATAGCTGGATTTGCATATCAGAGGATTGTTTGATGTCAACAGGAAGATGGAGACCAGGTTTCTTTTCATTTAAAAATAAATACACAATACATGTGAGTATGTGCACATGAAAGCCCAGTTCCTTGATTTAAAATGCATTCTGAAATCATCATAATTACAACTAGGTACTTTATTTAAACATTCAGATTTATTTTCTTTTTTGAATCTAAGCACGATGCACCACCATTCACAAAATGCCTGAAATGGGAAGATTTTCCATTACAAATTTCCATTCCAATGTACCTAAAGTACATCAGCATCCTTTTAAAGTATTTATGTACAAGAATTCTTTTTACATTTTATTCATTTGCCATCTAGAACACTGTAGCCGACTGCACACTAGAAGAATCTACTTCAGTTCTTACAGTGCAAGCACACAGTATAACAGTTTTAAAAATGCAGTCTCATTCTACTGAAGGCATTAATAATTTTGCATAACAACAACTCTTTCCTAACTGAAAGCATCAATATTAATCCTGCAGAATTTATCCATCTAAGCAGGATGCAAAAAAAAGAGCTGCTGGATTTGCTAACAATGTTTAAAGTAAGCAAGAAATAGGTACCATTTTCTCTTGTATAGGCTTGAAAACAATTATCTCTAAAATAAACTCACTGAAAATTGTTTTGTGTACTAATTACACTATCTTCTCCCATCAAAATACATATTCTCAATGTTTTCTTGAGCTGCTGTCCACCAACAGCCAAAGCAGTGATGAAAAAACTAATTTTGCAAAACTAGCTATTGAAACAAGTTATATGTTTCTAAGAAACAGTCCAGCAGGTAGAGTTAATTCTGAGATAAGTCAGTAAGGAAAAGGAATTCCATTCCTGATTAGAATTTTAACTTCTAACAAGAAATACAGATCAATGAAAAGCATGGTCAAACTTTTTTATGCCAAACAGCATAAATTCATACATACAGCACATATTAACTGTATTGAAAGCAAGATCCTTTTCTCTCTCCTTCATTTTTAAATAGTCCACAATGCAAAATGCACTTCTAATGGTTGTGGGGTTTGCCCCCTCCCTATGGGGAAACCAAAGTGCAGAGACATGATGACAAAACAATAATTTCTAACCTCTATTGTAGCAGAGGGTAGTAGCACCACAAACTGCTAATGCTGAAATTAATTCTCTGCCTAATGCTGTAACATCTCTAGCATCCCAACATCTACATAATCAAGCAAACTTATTAGTCATCTTTCACTGTATAAGAGTTGCTGTTACCTGCTCATATTTGACCTCAGAGGAACACAGCCTGACATACAGCTTTCTGCAGCACTCTCATCTTCAACATTTCACTATTAAGCTGCTTCTACCCGTCCTGATGTCCCTCAAACCACTGATCTTCTAGGGTGTGACATTAAAAAAACATAATCCTGTTAGAGATGAAACATCAGTCTCAACATATTTGAAACTGGGCAAAAAAGGAACTGCTTGCACATATGCATTAAAAATTTGGGCAGTGTTGCAAGCTAGTGCTTTATCAGGTAAACAGAGAATACCAGGCGTGCTCAAGCAGCAGACTTGTCTCCTAGCAAGAATTATCTGTTTCAAAAGACATATCCCAGGAAGTTTTTGTCTCTGCCTTTGAGAATGGAATCTCAAAAAAAATACTTTGAAGAGTTTTCACAATGGCAGTACAGAGGAAATTGCAATTCAGTCATTTAATGCAACTGGAAATCTTTGTGGTCATAAATCTCCTGCTCAAATGCCTTAAAAAGCTTTAAGGTTATATCACCAGCTTGTCTTTTTGTGCCTTTTCACAGAATGGCTGAGCAATTTGGTTATGGGGAAACTGAATTCTCCTGGGCTTCTCTAATGAATTACTACAAGAAAAGTTAAATATTCTCCAAATGTTTCCATCCTAGTTTGGTTAAACACAGTTGCCCTGCACCTGAACAGCACACACCATTCAGCTTCTGGGAGGGATAAAAAAAGTAAAAGGTAGACAGGGAAAAAAAGTTTTAAATCAATATAAAAGCACAGAATTATATTATACGGAGTTTCTAAAGATGATGCATTAAAGGTCAAAATCCAAAAGCAAAAGTGACAGCAATTAGCAAATGGTCTTATCTAGGCTTAACAAGCACAGTTCAGAGAATACTCTTAAAGGACAATATTTGACTTTTGTAAGAAAACTAAGGTTTTTCCGCTGATAAGTAAAGAACAGTGAGCATGGATGATTTAAGTGCAATTGGAGACTTTAGATATCTATGCCTCAGTAGTCATGCTTGGAAAAAACTTAGCATTCAATTCTGGCGTTAGTGTTTCAGAGAATTTTAAGGTGTGATTTAGCCTGGTTTGGACATCAATGAATGGGAAGGAGGGGGGAGGGAAGGGAACACACTTTTATTAAAAAAGAAATAAAAAAATAAAGACAGGATTTGGAGGAAAAGTAAACTTAGAATGACCATTTCCTTGCTTTATTTAGATTCCTTTTGCTTTCCTTCATGCTTTGATGAGAAACTTGATTGCATCTGTCTGTTCCCATTACTTCACTTCCAGCTTACAAAAATATAAAGGGTTCGGGTTGGGGGGGGGGTTTGGTGTCTTTTAGTTGTTTTGGTTTTTCAACAACCATATACTTGGAATAAAAATGAACATCAAGAAGAAAGTAATACAGAAAAGATTATTACAAGGAACTTCTGAGTAACACACAATGAAGTTTTGCGCCACTTCTGCCTGTGTTTGCTTGGGAGCCATTTTTAATGTGGTCTAGGAGAACAGAAAGAAGAAAGAGTAGGTCAGGCAGCTGCAATAGGAAATTATAGAAGAGAAAGCAAGAGTTCTCGTTGTGACTACAACAAAAACGAAGTAGAACAAGGAAACACAGGGTCAAAAGACAGTCCAGTGAAGATGGGCCTCAACATCTCTACATTTCAAAGCAAAGATCAGAGACTCATGTATATAGAATTAAAGTTTCTACATGACACTTCCTATTTAAAAGGAGATACAATTCTAGAGAGAATGCAGTGTCCCCAGAGTTTTGCCTTGCTCTGTGTATTCATGAATTCAAGCTGCCCACCTCTTCAGATCATGCTAAGTTCTCTGCCATTTTTTCTTGCTTTCTATGCAGAAAGAGAAATAGAATGTTTCACCCCATCTTGATTCATTCATCCAGTCTGATCACAAATTTGCCTACATTTCAAGAGCAGCAGCTGTCTCTTAGCTGTAAAAATGGAACGAATATCTAAAAAAATCCAGATTATTTGTCATCTACAACTGAACATACAGAAACTAAGAAGTACTTGGCCAATAGACTAAGAAGTAATTAATTAAAAAAAATACCTGGACGTTTTTCCACTTTTGATTTGCAGTTGCTTATGTTGTATTTTTCTCTTCCAGAATCCGACAAAAAAACACATTTAAAAAAAATAAAGAATAAATTCAGTCTTTCTCTGTTAGTGATCTTAGTATATGCAAATAACTTGATTAAATCAATTGCACAAAAGACTAAGACATAGTACAAAACCTAATGCACAAAACAATTGGCCAACAGAAGTACCTACTAGCTTCAGAAGGGCAGACCAGTAGAATTACCATACAGTTTTTCCTAAACTAAACACCCACCACAAACATACCGAAGAATTGAGATAGAAGCGCCTTCTCAAACACAATCATCTTTCATACATAATCAAAATAGAAACACCTACATACAAGAAACTGAAAACCTTGTAAGAAAAACGCAAGTCAAAATTCTTGTATTTTCCTTTTTTAGTACATTCTTTCACGCTAATAATCTATTAATGAGACTGTTAATAAGACTCATGATTAAATGCAGATTCCTGAGAAAACTCTGAACAAAGTCACTTACTTATGCATAGTTTTATACAACTGCTTTTGCAGGGATTCATTTTATTTTTCCCTTCCAAGTAGTCCACCTACAGCCACTCTGTCCCACCTAACGTTTTTGCTCATGCAAAAAAATAAGAGCAACCACTGCTTGCAGATAAAGATCACCTACTGAAATCAGATCTATTCGCTGAGCCACTAAAATAAAACTTCCAGTACTGCATCACGCTCATTGCCTCTGCTGTCAACCATGAGTGGGGCTTCTTAAAACACACAGCCGTATGTTTAAATTCAACAGTGTGTATTTACATGCATCTCCCTCCAATAAACCCCCTTGGGAAAACCAGTACAGCATAAAGAGATGAAATTTGTGCTTGAATCATTAACTCTACTTCCAAATAAAAATCAATAGCATGACACAGTAAATACAGAAGCTACCATCCGAACTTTTTTCTCTTTGTACTACCAATACAGCAGGCAAATTCTTCTCTCTTCATTCTCATCAAGTTATTAATGTAACACAAACACTGACACTGCAAGTTTTCCAAAAACAACTGTGTGAAAAACTAACCTCCAAGTATTGTTTGCAGGACATTCCTAACAAGAAAAGTCCACAGAACTATAACTTCATAAAATCTTTCCATTCTCCCTGCTCTTTAAGGGTTTAGAGAGTCAGGCAATTCTAGCACCAGTTGGCAAAATAGAGATGAAATACCCCAAGCGTTTCTGCCTTAGAGCTATTTGAACAGTCTGTGTAACAGTTAAATGAAGTTTAACTATTGCACGCTCTTACATCAAGTTAACTTTTCATAGCTGACTGACAACGCTACTCTCCCTGCAAGCACAACCAGTCAGCATACACAATAGTTTCAAGCATAGCATCTGTGAAGGGGACTGCCCATGAGACAAAATAGTGCTGATAGTCTAATCATTTTAACAAAAAATCTGCCCACTTACTCTTATTGTTCCAGGGGCAGACATGGCCAATGGCTGACTCACAGAAAAAATAAGGCAGCTGCCTGGCACTTACCCAGCCCAATTACCCCACTGGTTGTATACTTCAGGACCAATCAGCTTCCTTTCCACCAGCACGCATACCTAACCTGCACACGGCAAACCACTGCGGCTGCTCTCGTTCTGGTTAGCTGCGGCTGAAAGCAGAGGTGACAGTCAAGCACCAGTCAGACCCCTCAGTAACACACACATATGGGCAGCAAAAGTTTACCAGAACTAGCTCTCCTAGCTTGGCAGGGCTCTAGGCCTTGGGGTTTTTTTCAGGACTTCACAGCTCCATCTGCAGCAGGGCCATTTCCCCTGTAAACATGCAGCCTTTCCTTTGTACCTGCTACACAGTTAGCATATATACAAGGTTGAATCAGGATGCACTATTTTTTAGTTACAGGGGTTAAAAAAGTTAAAGAAAAAGATCCTTAGCAGCTTTAATAAAGGCTAGTGGCAAAATTAGCCTGAGTGATTCAAAGCCCCTGGTTTCCCCTTTAGGAAAAAGCACATAAAAATAATTTAGCTTTGATCTGTAATTAGCACGTACTGTCTTACAGTATCCTGTTATATCAATGCTTCTTGAAGATACACACTATCTTTTTAAAGTCTTTTCAAAAATGAGGACACAAGAAAGCTAAAAGTAAAGGTGATACAGAATGGGAAAAAACCATCGTGAAAGAAATATTTTGACGCTTTTCACATTTATCAATGATGTAGCTTCAGCAAGGTGCCAAGCTGCTCTCTGTTATAAAACATAACCATATGCTGAACAAAAAGACTATGAGTCAGGAGGCTTGGTATTGGGGTGACGGTAGTGGGCTTTTTTGTTCTTTAAATAAAATCTAGCAGCCATGGGAAAAAGAAAAGAGTGCAAGTGAGACACAGATACTGCTGAAAGCCAAAAGAACCACATTCCACGTTTTAAAACTGGCATTTACAGACATGGATACATCAGTATCATGAAAAGCAAATGCACAGACATGCAAAAAAACTACTTTAAAAATACCTTCTCCACAAACCTGATGTCAACCATTTGGACATAGATACATATATAAGAAAAATCTCAGAACTAAAGCCACCATACGTTCTCCCCCTTGAGAGTGTGCACCCATGCACGCAGCTTTCAGTTCAGTATTCTTCATGTCAAACGACCCTTTTCTCATTCATTCATGACACTCAGCTAATGAGCAGCTTGGAAATGTCTCTAGGCTTTATTTATGGTGCACTATTCAAAACCTATTATTAAATATAATTTCAGGGAGGGATATGGCTTCCTGGTATGGATAATTGGTATATCAAATTAATAAAATAAACGTGGTAAAGTTTATCTTCACAAACAACGAGGTAGTATTATCCCCATTTTACAGATTAAAATGGGGTCAAAGAATTAAGATCAAAAGCATTAATTAATTCTAGCACTAATTTAAGCACCTCCTTTTCAACATACTTATGCTGCTTTATGAAACAGTTCATCTTCAAAGCACAGTTTCCAGTCAGAACAGATGAAGCTGTGAAGTTTCAATATTTCTACAAATCAAACCCTAGAGTTTTACCCTGGATATCAGAAATACAGAATAAGCAATTAAAATTCCCATCAAAAAAACAGTGGCTGAAGTGGTTTATACAGTATCTCTTCAAAACAGTACCACAGACAGTAAGAAAGAATGGTCTTCAGAAGAGGATTCAATTGTATTAACTGTGAAAGCTTTATCTTTCTTGAACTCCCCACCTTGAAAACAACCACTGCAGCAAAGAAGGCAGTACTGATGCAACAAATGGTACCGCATATGTACTGCATCATGATTTCTACCCAGAGTAGTTGCACACTTAACACCAAATAGAGCAGTGGTTCTTCAAAGAAGACATAAACCTGTAATTTGCTGGAGTGCAAGACACTCAGTTGTAGGAATTTCTAGCCTTTGAATGCTTGGTTTTGCAGATTCAGTGTTGCTTTCTTAGGTTATAAGCATTTCCTTAAAGAAAATATTAAAATAACTACAGGAATTCAGGCTATGATATTGCTATGCACAGCTTACCAAAGCTAGAACCTTTACAGCCACAGCTAGTATTGCAACTAACCAAGCAACTTGCACAATGGAGTACCATCCCTCAGCAGGCAATGGATGGGTACTGCCTGTGGACTTCATTCACATTTGCCAACAGCAGCTGAACAGGAACGTTCCTGAACCTCGGGTCTGATTCCACACTCAATGTGGCAGCGCACTACCAGACACATTCTTCATTGTGTGCAGGAAGAAATTCTTTGCTGTGAGAGCAGTGAGACACTGGCACAGGTTACCCAGAGAAGTTGTGGCTGCCTCATCCCTGGAACTGTTCCAGGCCAAGCTGGATGGGGCTTTAAGCAACCTGGTCTAGCGGAAGGTGTCCCTGCCTATGACAGGGAGGTTGGAACCGGATGATCTTTAAGGTCCCTTCCAGCCCTAACCATTCTATTAATTCCTCTGTATTTGATCTGCAACTCTTACACAACCTCCCTCTTATCTGCCCCCATCCCAGACCTGCTCCTTTCCTATCTCTGTCACTTAATCCCATTTTCTCTGTTTACACAATAGCATCCTGTTCCTACCCAGTCTGAGTTATCCCATCCAGGCTCCCTCCCTGCTGGCAGACAATTTGTCTGTCTCTAATATCCATGCCCAATCTGTCTTGCTCTCTGGCAATACACCAGCTTTTTTTCAATCTCACTGTGCTCAACTCCAGTACTGGGACTCACGTTCCATAGTTTCCCAATCCGTAACTTTTATACGCATTCTTTTACGACACAAGGCAGTAAAGACTGAGGAGTAAGATTTCCCAGTCTTCCTTCTCTCAAAAACTGCTAACCAGCAGTCCACTTGTCTTCCCTATCCCAATCGGATATTTCTCTCCCCCCTTAAGGGTCACTTAGCTGCTTGTCCCAGCCTAATCTTCTGGCTCCTTAGACTTTTGTCTTCTCTACATTCATCTCAGATTGCTCCCTTCCTTGTGCTTCTAGAAAGAATAAATACCCCCTGAGAGACAGGAAAGCTTCACCCCACCCAAAGCATCCAGAAAAAGCTATTTCTAGCAAAGCTATATGAAACACCTGTACTATAGGTCAAAGCATTCATAGTCACTCAGGTAGTATGCAGGGCTGTCAGCACTAGGAGATGCAAGAGGTTCACGCAGCTCTACATGTGCAGAAATTCTCTACTTTGGCTGCTATGCTCCAGCAATTTCTCTTAAGCACATATGAACTCTTGCGTTGGAAGAATTTAATTTTAGGTGAGTTTTCGCAGTCGTTATTGTGAGAAAAATCCCTTTTCCAAGTTTCAAGCCTGTTTCAAGGCACAAGTGGCTTTCAATATTTTACATACAATGGTTGTGATATTTTAAAATAAATAAATAGAATGAAAACCAAACAAACATACATCTCAAAACAACAACATATTTTTCCTCAGCAGCCTACTAAATCATACAACATTTTTGGAAACATACACCCTCAAGCAGACAGCTGGAATGCAGCACTTCAGGATGAAATTGTTGTGTTTTAACAAACACAGCTAAATCTTGGCTGCCCCAATAGCAAGCGGAGTTACTGTCACGTGTACGCGTGTGCACAGCAGAACACGGCTTCTGCAGCACTGCTATTCAAACTACATTGGAGACATCATCGTTGTTTCACCAGCCTTCCAAACATGAATGCAAACTACCTCCTGTGACTGATAAAGTTGTAAATCAGTGTTCTGTACGATAAAGAAACAGTTTGGAAAAAAAAGTTTCCATTCTTAGCAACGTGGTCAGGTTCACTGCACTGAGAATGGCGATTTAGCCATCCAGCAATCCAGTGCAGCCAGTCTGCAGACAAAGTAAATAGCTTCTGTAGCAATAGGCGCACCCTCCAACTCTGTTGCACTGTAAGAACAGTGCAAGCAGCACTGCTGAGGAACACAAAAGCAACTCATGCTGGAGTCTCTGGCCTGCACCTTATCACCACCTGAGTTCATAATCATGTGAATAACCCTACATCTAGTGCTGTCCAGCCCTAGACACCACTGAACACTTAAGACAGGGCAGACTGCAATAACTACCCAGTGCCCCTACGCTCCTTCCAAATCTACCACCATTCCAACATGCCTACAAAGCCCCAAAGGCTGCCAACTCACCCCGTAGCCACCTCACAGAGCTCAGGATGCAGTCACATGGATCCTACAACAGACTTACAGTTGCTTCACACAGGCGGGAGCAGCACCCTGGGCTGGCAAAGCTGCCAATGACTGGAGCTAAAATTGCTTCCACGCTTGGAAAAGCGCAGGCTGCTCCATAATGCAGCACAGGCAGCAAGTTAAGTCAACCTCAAGGAGGACTGCAAGTAAGTTTAAAAAAAAAAAAAAAAAAACAAACAAACAAACAAAAAAAACAAAAACAAACCACAAACAAACAAAAAAACCCACACAAAATTAAAAAAAAAAAATCACTGCTGAAAGGAAGGGTCTGCACCCCGGACCATGTGAAGAGGAGAAATTACCTGACGCAATTTCACATAGTGAAGCCCAAAATATGAGCCAATGGTGAAACAAGAGAATGATAATCAATGAGATTTCAAACAAGTCTAAACAGAGCTCCAGCTACTGCAACAAGCAATTGAGATATGCACCAGCTGCTTGGAAAGAAGTTACTATCCCTGTATTTTAACTGCACTACAAAAACCAAGTACGTTTAAGGACACAGAATTCACTGTTCCCAACTACAGCAACCTCAGATACCAATACGAACTTCATATCGATGAGACGTTCCAAAGTATTTGCCTTATTTTACCGAGCTATGCATAGATTTGCTTGGGTTGTTGTTTTGTTGTATTTTTTTTTTAATACACACAAAAAGCATTCTCTGAAGAGTAGGTGAAGTGGTGAGGTGACATTTTGTAGAATTCACATTATTTCCCATCTATTTTGAGAGTGCTGTAAAGATATTTTTGACTTCACATGCAAGCTTTCATGCTTGTTCCCGAAACATGATTATTTTTAAGATCGGTCTGCCACATTCACTTTAAAAGTTGCAGGGTTTTGTGTGCTAAGATTACTTGCCAGAAAAAAGTATCTGTAGAAATTAAACAGATCTAGAAGTTCACTGCTGATTAAGACAAGGAAATACCACCACATTTTAGTGTCAATAACACCCCTTCTTATAAGCCTAATAAATTTACATTTAATCTTAAATAATATGCTAATTATTCTGCAGAATAGTTCTACTTCTCTTGTATCAGTATCTTCAGCACAGGCTTCACCAACTAGTTCTTTTTACTGAATCAACTGGTTATTACAGAACAATTTTTGCTTTGTGGTGATGAACCATAAATAATAGGAAAAGGGATCAAGCCTCAAACCTGCCTTTCAATGCATTTTTGTATTGCAAAAGGAGGTGGTATTACAAGGTAACAACAGGACTTCTCACGAACAACCCTCAACCTTAGTAGCCACGTACTATCACCATGTTCCACAGCAGAGACCGCAGACTCTAGCAAACAACAGGCCATGAGCAACAGCAAACTAGCACAATAGTTACTATCATTTGCTTGCAAAATCTTTGATGCAATAGGATTCAGCAGCCACAGATACAGAAAAATCAAGAACTTTTCCTTCTTTCACCATCCTTACACAGCATTTACATGGCAATGAGGTACATATTCTAGTGCAAAACCAACTGCAATTCAAATGCAAGTGTTTCCCCCTCACTGATCATGTTTCCCCTTCAGTATTACTGACGCATCATGCCCAAAACTTCTGCCAGATCATTAAAAGCTGTGAGATAAGAAATACTCGATTTGGGTTCCCCTTGCCTCTGCAAATGGAGGCTGTATTGAAGTATCTCCCTGTGACAGAGACAATGAAAAAAACATTAAAGTGAAATGAATTCAAACTGTTCATGTACATATATAAAGACAGAACACGAGATAGAATGAAATCAGAGGTTTGTAAATGCCAATGCACAGCTGCTTTTTCTTCTCTTTCTTTAAATCAACAGATTCTATGAATTCTGTTAGAATCCATATGAATGCACCAAGTGATTTTCCTCAGCTGTCTACTCAATAGTGACAAAGAGAGTATTATTCACAGGTAACAAGAGGGATGGTACAAAAGCTGGGCAGCAAGGGTGTGGTTCATTAAGGGAAGAACTAAAGAATTCATTAAGGTGCACTGTGAGGCACAGCAGCTTTGTAAGTATTCTCTGATGTGCCAATAATGTCATAACAAATACCCAAGTAATCTACTTAAGTAGTTTTCCCTTAGGTTAACATTGGTTTCAGTGCCACTCAAGCTGTGGTCATCTATAATTTCAAAAGTATGTTTGATCTTTGCTACCAATCACAAACAAGCCTGGCACCCGAACACTCCTCTGGGGATATCTCAGCATCTTCCACCAAACTTAGAACAGCATTCTAGCAAGAATGCTATAAGCCATAACATGGTTTGTTTATTTTAACAACAGAGTTACTTGTCTTAGTAGTGAGACAGGCAGCCACTCTGCTAGGAAGTTTCCACACCACCACATATCATTTATTTTTCAGGCAATTTTTAGAATGCTTCTTTACAAAATGCAACATAACTGATACTCCCCACATTTAAAATCATACCATCCAAGCAGTCTACCAAACCATTTCCTCCACCAGCAGCATGAAGACAGAGTGCATTGTGACACCTCATGCATATTTAATAATAGCCTGATAGGCTGTCATTAACATCAAACAGCAATCTAAGTTTGCTACATTAAACATGATTCCTGTGTGAAGAGGACAACCACAAAGTGCCTCCAAGATTGAGGCTGTAAGAAATACCCACTGACTTGGACAATGAGGCCAACTGCACTGAAGCAGCCATTATTCACACACTGGATTTAAAAGTGGGAAAATAAAAAAAGAAAAAAAAACGCAGAGTAAAAAACCCAAGAAAGCAGAGGAAAAAGGAAAAAAAATACAAAGCAGAGGAAAAAGAAAAAGCTTCAATGGGTCATAAGACCAGACATGCCATAAGGCAATCTGTCACACAGTACTCATATTAATAACTGTTGTGTCAAAACTGAACATTCAAAAGAAAAGACAAACCTTCCTTTATGTTTTAGGAAATGTAAGCCCACAGAATTAACAATTCATGAGATGGAGGAAAATATCAGGTTTGGATATAAATATTAACAGAATGCTGTCAACCTGTGAAGAACCAAATTTTTACTGTCCTGCCTTGCAATTAGCAATCTAGAAGGGAATATTCTTTAGAAGCTCAAGAAAAAAAAACAAAACCACAAACCAATCAGTATGAAATTCATTAATGAAGAAATTAACATTCTTTACTCATGTAGGTCCTAAGCAAAACAGCATAACTCCATCCTGTGCCTGGCTGTTGCTGAGTGAATGCTAACTGACTGGCACTATTTGTTCCCAGAGTTACACTGCACTGACAACAATAATGTTGGTGTGAACACAGGAAAGTACACCAAAGGTACACCAAGACCCAGTGCAGAAAGGGTAGGGAAAGAGAGAAGTAGTTGTCAGATGATAAACAAAGATGACACAGCTCATTGAAACTTAGTATAAGTTTCAGAACACAAAGCTTATACACTGGCACTTGAATAAATTTTTGCAATTAACTAGAAAGCAGACATTTTAAAACTACAAAAGAAAGCAATTAACCCATAATGCACAACCACATTTTGGTTAAGTTCACTGCCTGCGACTTCAACCAAATACGAAATATATTTTCATAATGTTTGTTAGTCTCAAGGTAAGGAAATATTCAACTAGACCTATAAAATGATGCAGTTATTTCCATTTTAATCTTTGTTGCTAAAGTGGCTAGCAGTTGAAATTCAAGATCTAGAAGAAACTTCTGCCTTATGAAGCCAGCCCTTCCCTGCTTTCACTATCATTAAAGAGGATAGAATATTGGAAGACATAACACTGTTGTGCTGAAAATCAGGAAGGCAGTCAAAATGCACTGCTTTAAATGGTGGTGACAGTGCTTTTCTTTATAAGTTTTGGGGTTTTTTTGGATGGGTTTTCTTGTTTGTTCGGGGGTTTTTTGGTTTCCTTTTGGTTTGTTTTTTTTTTTTTTCCTTCTCCCCAGCAATGATATAATTTTGATCTATTTATGTCCCCATCTGCACTTACATTCTGAGCAACAGTGCTAAAAAATACTTACATAAGCACCAACATTGAGGACACATAAAAGTCAGTTTAAACACTCCACTTTTCTCCACAGTTCCTGACATTTTCACTGCATTTCACCCAGTGTTGAGCACACAGAATGACAATCCAAGGAAGTTGAACACTACAGGCTTTAATCTTTTTCAAGTTAACACCTACCTTTATCATTCTAGAAAGATCTCCAGCATCTGCTAATTCCAACACTATGTTCAGTTCATTGTCTTCAATGAATGAGGCATAATATTTAATTACATTTGGATGATTCAGTTGCTAAGAAAGCAGAATAATAATGCACATTTTAGTGTACAGCATGCCTTATCTGACAAAAGAAACGTTCCCCCCCAATCTATTTCAGTATGATACAAAATGCAGACGTTTATGAGAATTATTTACAGATAAATATTTTTGCAAGAACATGATTGCATTTTAGAGTCAACCTCATGACTGAAGCTGCAGTTTTAGAAGGATTTTGCTTCAATGTACCTATCCAATAGTACGCTTAACTGTTACCTGAAACGCAAAGCCAACTTTTAAAATCAGTATTTTACTGTACACAGAACAGTTACTTACAACACTGTGGTTTTAGCAGATACATCTGCTTTAAGAGTTACCCATTTTTTCTATAGAATTTACTTCACAATGTTAACTTTTTAAGCTATAAATGTTACAAAATTCCTTACATGAAAGGCAACAAAATTCTACAAGAGGACACTTCCAGTGTATCTATGAAAAACAATGTATTATATGATGGCCACACATTTTTGAACAGATTTTTTACCTTAAGAAGATCTATTTCTTTGATGCAGTCAGCACGGGCTTTGGCATCCATTAAATCAAATATCTAAGCACAAGAGATAAGACAATTTTATTAAGTGATAAAAAAAAAGCAAATTGAATAATCGTTATCATTATTCCATAGCATCCATAAAGTAATCTGAGTTAAGCACATCATGAGCAAGACACAGCATTGCAATAAGAAATACCCCTAATGCTCTGATGTACTGATTTACTGCTAGATCAGTCCTTTTAGCCTCCTCATAGGAAACAAGTCCATTGTAAGTACAAGTTTCGCAATGACTAATTGCCACCTCCACATATCTGTTCAAACACACAGCAATAATTCAGCACATTTCCTTGAAGTTGTTTTTAATCCAAATCTCAGCATTCTCTCCCATTCCTGCCACTCTATTATCACAAACTGATTCTTTCTAGTACTGAGCATACCTTTTTTCCCCTGGTCTCTTGCTGCAGTCTTCATTTTCTATTCTAAATAATGCATATTTTCACTCACCTCTCTCTGGATCAAAATTGCATTGTCACCTCAAATTCTTTCGCTCCCATTTCCTTCCCTTCAGCAAGCAAAGAAGTGATTTGGGTTCTGTAATTTGTTTACTACTGCACTTTTTTCTAAGCCCTCATCTGTCACCTTGACTTTTACAGCCTTTTACAGTTGGATATCTCTGCTCTTCATTTTTTTCTGCCTTCCATCTGCTCCAAATTACTTTGCAATGTATCTCTTTTTTGCCTCCTCCAGTTAACCACATTACATTCCACTAATTTCATTTTATGTTTGGAGTAATTTTTCCTGCCACTAGTCCTTGTCCACATCCTACAAATCTATATTTAATCTACTGTCTATTTTTACTCCCTTTTTATACCACCTTTAGGTTCCCTTCCCACTTCACTTGCTCAGATGTATATCTTCACATACTGCCACCAACTAATTCCCTTAGAAATGACCAAAATATTACTTGTCCAAGGAAACCTCCTGTTATTTGAAATTACTTTCTGAATAAATAAATCTTTACAGAAACAAAACAAACCCTCATCAAGTCCTGTGTGGTCTGCATACTATTACATTTCAAGATACCCATTTCCAGAGAAGAGTAAGATACACATACTGTGAGTTTTAGTAATTGCTGTTACATTTAGACTACTTTTTCCAGCTGTATCTTTTCAATGCACATTTCTTTCTAAGATAGCCTCAAGTAAAAGATGCGTTATGCGCTGTGAAGACCACTGGTACCTGGCTCCATCAGCAAAAAATGATCAAAAGCTCAACGCTGACAACTTCCATTTCATATCTTCCCACCAACCCCAGAAACAAAAATAAGGATTCACAGCACCGAATACGGAATGTCTGCAAAGAGGCCACCTCTTAACTGACTGCATAACTGCCCATGTGACCCTCCCCAAAGAAGATCAAAAAAAACAGTAAGTCCACATATGATCTGCTAAACCTTATCTTCATTATCTATGCACAGTAAGTTTGCCATTCTCCTCAAAGCCAAGGTCTAGGGATTTCATGCATGGAGCACAGTCCTTACAGAACACACATGTGCTCTTGGCTAGCCACTACTTCCCTTCAGATATCAACTCATCTATCTTCAAAGCTGGCATAAATAAAACCAGCTTGGACTGGATACAAGATTCAGTTTGTGACAGAAAGACAACTCTAAGTCAAGAATTGAAATGCCCAAACTTGTAAACACTAAGAAGAAGAGGGGGAGGAGGAAAGAAAGAAAACAAAACTACTTACCAAGAAAGGGAATAAACCATCTCACAGCTACTGGTATATTAGCACCAGGATGATGGGAAGTAAACAGACTAAGCTAGAAGCAATTATTCAAGGAGAAGACTGTAGGTGAGGTAAACACTTAAACCTGAGAAGCACAGCAGGGTAAGTCACAAGAAAGGAATGTTAACACAAAGAAATAAAGCAATTTCAGTTGTAGTAAGAGAAAAAAAGTTAGTGCTATATATGAAATTACAAGTATTAAAAGGTCAATAACACTGATGGAAAAGACAGAAACGTTTATGAATTAAGGTTGGGAAACTTAGTGATGGAGGTGAAGTAGCCTGCATCTGTTATAGATCTCAACTCTGAACAAAAAGCATAATAAAACAGTATTCTTTAACCTTTTCGACAACAGATTAAAGTCCTAGTGTTTGGTACAGCTATGAAAGACTGTAGTGGATTTTTATCCGTAAACACTTAGGAAAGTTCTAGATATGAAAAGCAGCACATTAACTGAGGAAGTACTTGGAAATCATCAGATTGAAATTGCCTTTCCCTGTAACCTAAGAGACCAGGCAAACAGAAAATCATATATCCCCTCTCCCAAAAACAGTCAATGAAGGTGCGTACAGGAGAGCAGAGGAGAAAGTGTCAATTGTAGGAGCACATCCTGAAGCTTTACACTTCTGCTAAATCCTAGATAATAGCCAGATAAGAATATTCCTTACAAATGCTACATAAAAGAACTCCAAACACACTGGAGAACCTAATCAAAGCTGCAGACAGAATTGTAGACTGAAAATTGTCCACAGATTATCTACTTGTGACACTTGGGGAAATTACCCAGAGCACAATTTCAAGATTCAAAACCCAGAGTTTCACTGTGGGAAAACACAGGGTAGTTTGCACCTGTTAATGACTGCTCCAATATGCCAAGAGGCAACTCAACATACCTATACCAGGAGTATTTGCCTACACACCTAAACAAGCAGATTTTGCAAGCAAGTTTTTGTCTAAGCTATGCTTCCGACAGGAACATAAACTGGTACTTCTCATAAAGGAATAACACAACAAAAACAAAACCCCAGACTCAGGACTGTGAAAGATTTAGGATTAAGGCACACAAAAGAAAGACAAAATTGTGTTTGTGTATTCTGGCTACTATTCCCAGTACTTCTATTAAACAGTACTTTGCTATTAAACAGCCTGGAGCAGACTACACCAAGCAGCTGTTCTCATAAAAGGACAGACTTAAATTTTATAAACATGACTCCCTATACTTTTGCTCACTTCATACAGCATAGTGGTAAAGTTACTCACTTTAGCTGAAGCTGTGACATTTGAAATGTTACCTGACTAAAATAACGCAAGACAGAAAAAGCGAGTCTTATTTAATCCTTTCAATCTGAACATTTACTACACATCGTTCTTGAGGCTCTCCATTAGACTTTCGCCCAGATCTAACCTCAAAAGACTAAAACCAGCATCTCCCAGTAATCCAGAATTTCAGTTTCACAGACAAGGCTATGAGTACAGGGAGAACCACACACAACCACACATAAAAACCCCAAACAAAAACAACCACACCACAAAACCCACCAAAAATCACTCGAGTCACGGCCTCTGAAGAACTCCTGCCCTGCCATACCAGATTCAAACAGCTTGCAGAGATTTTCTTTCTGAATAGATTATCTTTCCACTTTGCCAAACTGCTGCAGTTCAGATCAGAGGCCCCTGGTGTAATAAGCCATGTCAGCTCACACAAGGAAGCTACTGTAAATGCAAGGAGAAAACCTCCATGCTTCGCCACCAGATGACTCAACACTGAAGAACGTCTCACACTGAAAAACAGAAGCCGCAGTGAAAGACTTTAAGAACATCCTTTCAAGTGCGTGTCAAAATTACACATGGCACCTGGCAGTGCTCGGCTTGTTTTGCAGGAGCTGCTGCAGACCAGATGATGGTGCAGAAGAAGCCGTCCTTTGCTTGTGGTTTACTGTTGGCTGGCTATTAATGCAACAATATGAAGGATGCCAGTACTTTCATTGCAAGTGTAACAGCTTGCTTTGCAAGCAGACTAAATCCATCTTCAGCTACTATTACTCAGCAAGCCAAGCTGAAAGGTCAGCTTATGCTCCCCCTCCCTAGTGTGAGCGCTGCACACAGATTTATCCATCTCCCACCCTGTAAAGACAGTACTGCCATTGTTGTTCGCAGGCCACAGACCTCAGACTGCCACAGAAACCAACTGCCTAAGGACTGGCAATCTTTTGTCTGGACTTCTCTTGGCCTGCACTTATTTTCTGCGTTTGGTTTTAACTGAAGCAGCATATGCCTTCTAGCTGAGTGACTTTACTGCAACAAAGTCATTACCGTCAAATGATTTCTGCCTAACTTGCTCTTAGACTCAGCTCAGCTTTGTGCAGATGCACAGTCTTAAAGAAATTATATCAGATACAATAAAAGTCTAACAAAACCAGAGTGATTAACATCTGTAAGCATTTGGATCAGCACAAAGCATCAGCAACTGACTGCTTGAAAGCACCCACCACAAACCAATGCAGAGCCACTACCAGCATCCTCCTGCCAGCAGAGCTCAGATGATGCTCCATGCATTGATTATTGGAAATTAGCAGTAATTAGACTACAAGTGTTAGCATCACCGTAAATGTCTATCAATAAATACTGCTGCATTTTGGTTAGACTGCTAGGGCATTAATTGGACTGACAATAAATACTAATTCTTGACTCCACATGAGGTCAGGATCACAGAGTTCAGGTTGGAGGTGTGTTTCTCTAGGCAGCACAAACTGCACAGTGTAATACACTTATTTAAAATTGTAATTATTCCCCCCCAACTTCTGTTTTCAAGGACTACCATAAACATTTCTACAAATGAATTATGTTTGCTGTGGAAAATCTGATAATGAGCAACAAATATAGTAAATATGTTTACGATGTGCCTTTTTTCATGAAGAGTGTAAGCAAAAAAAAAAATCTCGTGGTAAGCACTATACTTTAGTTAGCAATTATTGTGAAATTCCTGAAAACAATTAGGAAAATACAGCTGAGGAGACTTGGGAGCATTTTTAAAGCCCTTAGCCATGTTTTTTTTCCACTTAGCAAGAACACTAAGTGAAAGAAAAAGTCCATTTTTAGCTCTCAGTTTTTCATCTCCTACCACAATCAGTATCATACGAAGGCAGAGAAGGACAAGTATATATAGATACTTATTCCAAAACATTCCCGTGTGCTACACAACGAAGGCCTCTCTCTAGCAACTTTGCATTGAATCACTTCTCCAGTACATTAATGTGAGCATAGGTTATAACTTTATTCTTTCAGCATTCTAGAAATGTCGGATGCAAGTACTGTCAAGAGATACTGGTATTTTTAGAGCAGTCTTTAAGCTATTGTAAGATGCAGAGCAGGAACTGTCCCCTGTGCAGCCATGTAAACTAAACAAAGAGATTGTAAAACATGAAATTAACTTCCTGAGTAAAGTTCTTACATACATGCTCACACATGCAACTAGAGCTCGAGGAAAGCTATCTGCAGAGCAAGAAGGTTTAGAAACATTTAACCATCAGATGGAAAACAGCAGGCCTTAGCTTCTAAGTGTAGGCTGCATCTGTTTAACTACCAGCTATGAACTTAACTCATCATCTGAAGTAACATGCCCAGTTGGGAATCTGCTTGATTCCTCTTGCTCTGAAGTACATCACTTTCCAAGTTTTCCTTTTCAGTATTGAAAAGGATAAAGACCTTTCTAACCTCACCATTTCAATGTGAATTTTACCTATTTCTGTTTGAAATCCTGTAAAAAATAAAAATACCAAAAAGTATTTTCAAAGCAAAACATGAGCATGACTGCTCTAACATAAACCTGCAGACAAGCAAGCAAAATAAAGATTTGATTGCATATAAATATTAAAAGATACCATACTGAATAGTAACAACGAATGATAAGAGTATTTTGCCACTGCAGCATTACTGTGCTGAGACAACTGTGCTTCATCAAGTGTGAAATTACAAGTGCTTTCCTAAGATTAATTATCTCTAATTCAGGCCTGAAGTAGCAATCCACTGACAATGCACAATGAATAATGAATGTAAGTGCTAGATAAAAGGATTCCTTGTCTGAATCTCCAACAGGGACTTACAGTTCCAGAATGAAAGGGAAAGAAAGGTGGAACAATGTAAGGCAGAAATGTAATGAATCTGGAATTTTGTTGAAATACAGTTTCACATACTTTATATTTGAGTAGCTAGGCTTTACTTAAAAAATAGCCCATGACGTGAACTCATAAAGCCTCACAGCCCCTGACTTTAGACATTTGCAACTCTTCTGCTCTTTAACAATGCTTTGTAAGTGTTTACTTCAGTATTCAGCAGTTGCTTACTTCCCCCTTGGAAGTGACCACAGCAGCACTCATGGCTCAGGATGCCACCACAAGCTCAGGGTCTTATTGATAGTTCTGCTGCAAGGGTTACCTAGGGTCGGAGTAGTAAAGAAGTATTGCTTCTTCCTCTGGCATGATCTTTCAGTATAGTTTGGACCCTAGACTTAACACATTATGGAACTTACCAAGAAGCAATTTAAACTTATATTGCTGTGTTCATAGATTATCTGTGGTCTATCTATCCAGACATTTCTTTGACTCAAAAGTGTGGTTTAGAATTAGTGAAAATGAAGTAATGAAGATTTGGTTTTTAATTCTCATTTCATTTAGGTAATATTTCAACAGCATCTCAGAAAACATAGTTCCGTGGAAAAAAGAAAGAACCTAATTATTATAAATATGGCTTCCCTAATTACAAGAAAGCAAGCCACACATGGAAGGATGACGCATGAAGGGCAAGATGAGAAGAAAAGACCCAACGTACTATTTTGTTTATTCTGCTTACTAGAAAGGGACTGCAAATTACATAGTTTTCACACTGCTACATCCTATTTGAAACCAAATCAAGAATGCTGCTACTCCATGTCATCTGGACTCAGCAGCAGCTACAAATTCAGAAAGAGCGGTTTCTGTCACCATCTGCTTGTCCTTTCTCCAACAGCATCTTACCGCCACTTGCTTCTGCTCACATTTACTTCCACAAACATACATTTTGTATACATTAATATAACATTTATCAATATTGTACATATTTCAGCCAAATAAAATTTTAATAGCAGAAAATAAATGTTCCTGTTGGAAAGCTCCATAAGAACTCAAAATTGGCAATCCGTTTGGAACAAGTAACGGCCTGAGATCCAGTAACTCAAGGAGAGGGCAACTGAAGAATTCTAAGTCACAGCAACCTTTGAAGGCTGAGACAAACATGGGGAACCACTGACCAAACAGGCATAAAGAGAACAGCCATACACCCAATCCAGTCAAGAAAATGAAACAAGGACAGGTGGAATGGACACAACTTGCAAGATGAAAGAAGAAAGCATGTAGAGATGAGAAAGGTCAGAAAATGGGAAAGCGGAATAAAGTCCTCATCTCAGTTATGTTATTTAACACAAAATACAGCATTTAGAGATACTGTCTCAACATGGAGATGTGGAAAAAGGTATCTGTGCATGGGTCTAAAACAGAGAAGAGAGCCTCTCCCTCTTGACAGAAAGAAGCATTCCTCCTGTTTAGTCCATGCTGAGCTTCCACTAATGAGGCACCAGGAAAGGCAATATTTGAATTTGAAATAAAGAAAACATGACCGAAATTAAAGCAAGAAACACTATCATACAACAGACCCACACAAACTC
>JAOEHY010040011.1:5269-12769 GCA_025447955.1 Psilopsiagon aurifrons | reverse complement strand
ACTGCACTATTCAATACACGTAATGTAACAATGAAGGATTCTTACAATCCAGTTACTCAAGACAACCAGCTCAAAATACAACTGCAAAGGCCTGCAGGTGATTCTCTTAGTTTTGCACCCTAGCACTCAGTACTATCATGCGAAGGCAACAGATAAAGAACTTAATGGGGAATATAACCCTCCAGACAGAGAATCATGACTTTAAGATTAGCTATTACAACTCAGGAAAAATAACTATAAAATACCATGGAAGAACCTCCTTGAAAAGTTATTGGTCAGTCACTCTCAAAGAGAAAGCTAGATATTTTTAGGAAAAGCATTTGAATGAAACAAACCAAAACACTTCACTACAGCAGTTCTGTTGTGCGCACACTGAATACCACACAGGGCTCTGACCTCTTTGTTTTGAGGGGAATGGAGGCAAACTAGAAAATGAAGAGCAGAATAACAATGTTGAGCAGAGATATGCAATGCCTTCTGTATAAAAAGAGACCTGATAAACTGCTGTTCTTTAGCTTAGGGGAAAACCAAGAAACAACTAACTGCAAGGGATACATGCTGCCTTTGGTTTATGGTTTATCAGGTCTAGCAACAGTCACATTTTTGTCTCTTCAGATGCTAAAAAGCTCCCATTCTGCTTTTCAGGAAGTTCTTGAATTTGAACTCTACTTCAACAGACTACTAATCCATACTTTCCTACCTTCTTGCAGAATCTTTTTTGCAAGAGGTCTGCAAGTACTTGGATATCTGCACTTTCAACAACATGTCCCTGTGACGTAATGAAGTATGGTGTTTTAACTTTATAGGTAACAGGCTACAACAGAGCTTTCAGGGACTTAATTCTACATAGAAAATGAACCTCTAATAGCACAAAGTTTAGTTAGAGGCCAGAAACTAGCAGTGGACCTCAGCGTTTAAGACTGGGTCCAAACCTGCTCAACATGTTCATTAATGATCTGGATGATACGGCAATGTGCACCCTCAGCAAGTTTGATGATGATGCAAAACTGAGGGGAATGGCTGATGCTCCAAAGATTCATGCTGCCATGCAGAGGGACTCCCAACAGGCTGGAGAAACAGGCTGACAAGAACTTAATGCAGTTCAACTAGAAAACAAAACAAAGCCCAGAAACTGGGCAGCAATAACCCATATGCAAACCAGCTGATATTCTGATACAGGTCCAGCTCTGATCCACAAACTGAAAACCTTTCATCCCAAAAATCAGATCGCAAACATCACACTTCATGCTGTTTACACATAAAACCTTGATTGTAAAAACTACTAATGAGACACAGATTATGAAAATGCTTGACAGTTAACCAAAGCAGAGAATAACCATTAGTTTCTTTTTGTGTAGAAAGTGGTCAGTTGATTACAGCAGTATTGTTTTTAGGTCTGTCCTTAGTTTACTGCCAAGGAAAACGGATACCTGTAGATGAGCCATAGTACTTGGAACAGTAAAACTAGAATCGTATTTTATTATTAAGAATTCATAAACTGAATTTGTAGGTTAGTCTTATATTCTTAAAATTGAATCAGACCTCCAAAAGTGGATTCTGTCAATCAAAAAAAGGTATTCAAATACTCCAGAGATAGATGAGGACATATGAAACCTGCTTGCAATCAGCAAACAGCAAACATAGAAAGATTTCCCAGAAATACAGAAACTTAATCAGCCATGCTCTATGCTCTCTTTAGTCAGGAAAGAAAAAAAAAGCCTATAATAATAATGGGGACCTTTTATGATATTCAAAATATGAATGAAGTATTTTGTTTTGAAATTACAGATTATTTCTCAAAATATCTGTATGCATAGTTATACATTCATCTTAACTGCTTTGCATTGGTATAAATGCAATTAAATCCATATTTTTCTGTTATCGCAATGCTGATTAGAAACACCAGAGCTAAGGAAAGCTGGTTATTGCAAATTTGCTAAATTTCACAAGCTATAAGAATTCATCACAATTTTGCAAAATAAAGGGCACAAAATACCTTATCACCCATGTTGTTAACAATCACAAAATTCAGGTTCCAGCTTTTCCCTTGGAATGGTCAGCACATTAAGTATTTTTAGGGTATAAGGAATTACCTCCTAAAAATGTCCAAAAGCAGCATCTGAATAGTAACTCTTTTCAGATAATCTTTTATTTCACACCATCAGCACATATTCAAAGATTAAATTACTTACGCCTCTTCTAAGAGAGCTACAGCTACTGGGAATTTCTCTTGCCTGGTTTCAACAGGTAATGGTGTTAATTCATACAGTATCACTGTCAGGAGGTGTAAGAAGAGAAAATCATGGAATAGTAGAAAGGTTTGGGTTGGAAGGGACTTTGAGAGATCATCTAGCTCCAATCCCCCACATGAAGGTTAGCGGCCTGAAATAAATACGGTATTTCTGACACAATTTGGAAACATACAGTGCTTAACAGCTCACCAGGAAAACAACTGCCTTCATCTTTGCTTCCTACTCCCACTCCAGTTCCAAACCCTCAAAGTTAGTGAAGCAGTAGGAAGCAAAAAAGGAAAGTAATTATTCACTACAAAATATAGGACTGATATACAATCAATTTCAAGATCACCAGAAAACCTTCTACATTTACAGCTTTCATCCCCACAAGAAATAATGTTTTCTACTTTCCCTCATTTTCAATTTAAGAAATTATAGCATCAATTCTTGAGTAACTGTTTAAAATAAAAGTACCTGTGGCTGAAATGGTGGGGCAGTTGGCCCTTGCATGCCTTGTGACTGCTCATCCATTCTGTCACGTAAAAGCGTCCCTTACGTCCTGGAAAGAGAAATATGGTCATTACAGTGTAATTCCATCTACATTTACGATTAGTGGACATCAGCAGAACTGAAGAATTAGCTTTATCATTTGCATGCTCCAGCCTATGAACATTTAACTATTGAAGCCTCGCACTGTTTTGGGAAAGAAAGTTTCCTTATGTTTACCTGTTCTGTAAAATGAAATAAATCACTACACATATCTGATCTTCTTATTAAAAGATGAGCATTAAGCTACTTAAGCCAGACAAATAGTTCTCTCTGATGAAAGCTGCATCACTCCATTATTCTTCAGGGGCACCAACCACTTGTTCAACTACACAGATGTCTGCTGGCCAGTACCTTTGACCCATGGGAAACAGCAGATCACAAGAAGACCTATCACTGCTGCATGCATGCTGTTTATGTTGCATTAATTTAACTGTAGATTTTAGGGAGTATGCAAGAGCAGTTCCATCTAAACAGAAACGCTTCCTACTTTCTGACAATCTAGCTAAGAGAGCTTTGAGATAACCATGTTAGGTGCACAGCCTCTATTCCCAACTATGAAACTCTTACATCCCACCAATAAGATGGGAGGAGACACACCTGCCAAGTCTGCAATATAGCGACACCAGGTTTGACCAATAACGGTTGCAAAACATGCCAAATCATTACTAGAAGGAACAGGAGACACTAAAATGCAAATGCACACAAGGCTTTTTTTGTCAGCTACGTGAATTCTTTCTCCAGCTACATGAGATGTTATTGATGGGGAGCAGGTGCAGCATCCAGTTTTATTGGTGCCTATGAGGGCCATCTCTGTTCAGATGAAGACAACAGAAAGTTCACTAGCACCTCTGAATGCAAACAATTAAATGAAAACTTTTCTAACCTTTTAAATACTTTAATTTGCATAAACACTATCAACAGAAAGCAGCAAACCTTAGAAACTGTTTTCAAAGCCCACTTCAAAATACAAAACTACAAATAGCTTGCGTTCGCTCTTGTAATTCTTTCAGCATCATTTTGATAACATGACTAATAGATAAAATAATCACAAAGCAGCTTTGCAAAGTTCCTCAGTATACTGTCCTAGAGTACTAAGCAGTGGAGTGGATAAACAAAAACTACTAGCAACCTGCTTTCATTCCCCCATTTAAAGCCGTCACTCCATGCCATTCTAGTACCAGTAACTATTCCTAACACCAACTACAATGTCCTCCAGAGCAACTAAGGACTCAGGGTCCCTACAGCTTTGCCTTCCTACCATTAAGACACCTGCATAAAGCATACAATTTGGGATTTTCTGTTGTTGTGTCCCAAGTACTAATTCAAAGAGACTAAAACAGGTCCAAAAAAAAACAATTTTAGGCAGGTCAAGGGGAAGAACACCACTAAAATCCAAACAGAAAACAAACCACAAAACACAAAAAACAACCTAAACAAACAAACACAATTATCTCACTAAGGTGAGAGGCAGAGCAGAGGTAGGAATTCCAAAGATTCCTGTCAGAACATGAGTGATGAGAAAGGATGAAACAGCCGGCAGATACATGCTGCACACCACTGGCTAGGCAATGTTAGCCAGCCCTAGGACACCCATATTGACACTTCTTGCAAGCTCTGTAACATCTCCCATATAGCCTTCTCACCAAGGCAAGAAATCGTAACACAACAGCGCTGCAATTTAACTGTGGTCACAAAACTGCACTGAAGTTCTCCAGTTACATTCACAGGCATTTATGCAATTGCAACAAATTCTGGGAAACGAATGCATGGAAACCTTGTGGGATGTTTTCACAGAATCATGGAATGGTTTGGGTTGGAAGGAACCTCAAAGCTCATGCAGTTCCGACTTCCGGCCATGGGCAAGGACACCTTCTGCTAGACCAGGTTGCTCAAAGCCCCATTTTACCTGGCCTTGAACACTGCCAGCGATGGGACAGCCACAACTTCTCCAGGCAACCTGTGCCAGCTTCTCATCATCCTCACAGTAAAGAACTTCTTCCTAATATTAAATCTAAATCTACCCTCTTTTAGCTTAAAGCCATCCCCCCCTTGTCCTATCACTATATCTTCCCCTAATTTCCTGCTATAGAAATTTATCATTGCCAGAATGCTTTTCTGAAGTGATACTTTGAAGAGGTTTCATAAGAACTTAATTTTTGATAGTGTCAATATTTCTACTGAAAATTTTACAGTGTGCTTTATTGATACTCTTGACTACATAATGCACCAATAGATAATTCCATTGTCACAAACACCTGTTTCAAAATGCCCAGGAAAAAGACGTAAATACAAAACTCTTCATCCTCCATTGCAGGTATTTATCCAAGATTTATAAAACCTAGGCCGAAATGTTTAGCTGATGTACTTCGATTCAGGCAGGAACCGTACAACCCATTTATCTTGTCTGAATGGTCTAAAGCACTAACTGGAAGTATTTGAGATATGGGGGGGAGAAGGGGGGGTGTTAAATCTGGGGAAAGATTAGAAAGGGAAGAAGTCCTACCATTATCACTGCCAGCAGCTCTGCCCTCTGGGGAGGTTCATTTGTTACTGAATAGGTAACAAATAGTATTTACCATAGGAAGCATGGAAGATTTATTAACTTGTGGATTTGTTGTTGATTTTGCAGAGGAAAGGCAAAGATTGGTATTTTCTGTCCATATATGGAAGTTCTTTTATTTTTCTTAAACTTGATTTTGCCTTTGAAGACTGCATCATAGATTCACATTTTACAGTAATGTGGCATTTTGATCATACAAAAAAGCCAGGGATGCAAAAAAATGCCAAGGATGCAAAAGAAATCGTTTGTACTGTTTGTCAACATACGTAAGACTTAGATTTTGCTGCTTGAAGGCTGTTTGCACAGTGAGGCGTGACTTTCACCTTGATAATAAACTCCAGAGGTCAACACAACATGGCATAATATTTATAATTTAAAATTAAAATAGAGACAACTATTATAACTCTTCCAAAGAGGGTTTTCAAGTTCTAATGAATGTATGGTGAAAAGACACTAAAAATACTGACAGAGTTGTGACTTCTTTAACCTTGAAAAGCAAATACAAAACACATCTAAATGTGATGTGCCTACCACTTCTTCAAACAAGCAATTTGATGACCTCCTCCTGCAAATCAATCACCATGATATACACTAGTTTATGGAAAACAGACATATCAGATGAAGTGAGAGGCAAATCAGCTACACCATCCCACCCAAAACCTCCAAACTGCCAAACATATCTAATGTTTTTAAGTGCTCTCACACTGATCATGTAGGAGGAAAGGCCTCTTTGCCTTCACCACACCACTTGCAAAGATAGGAACAGTGAAATACTCTGACTCACTTATCTTGCAAAGATGATTTTCATCATTTTGGTGATGCAAATCATTTGGATTAAAACTAACCCATACACAATTGCAATCACATTATCACAAACATACGCTCTCAATCTTATAGTCCAGTTACGGCTGCTAACATTCTGCAGGCATAGGAAGACTTCTGGTTAACTACTAATATTTTAAATCTTTGTCTTTTTCAGTTCATTGAAACAATAGGTGGCACCTACACATAAAGGATGCAGGATGAAGTGCCCGGAGATACAGACAACATGACCAATTCTTCAATTGAAAATGCAGTCGCATAGCAAATCTTCTAACTGACGCTATTTACTCCACGCACCAAGTCCACAAGAGAGCAGAAGGGTGTCAAGTCCTCAGCAGTAAGTTAGACTATAAAACTACAACTGCCTGAATTGCACTCAGGTTTCCAGGTGGCTTCCACCAGCCTGCTAGAATAGAACTGGGACTACCCACAACTCCTCATGAAATCAGAAGACCTGCTGCCAAACAGGAACCAAAGCTCATCACTCTGGTGCCATTTCACTGGAATATATTTTAAAATAGCATTTTTTAAAAGAAAAGAAAGATACCTGGGAAAAACTTGCAATCCTTGGGGACACTTAAAGTCTTGCAACAAAATCTTAATAAACATGATCAGATTATTTCAGGAGGAAAAGCTTAAATGCACTATCAAATAACACGAAATATGCTTTTTAAACACTAGTTTCCTAACCCAAAGTTCATAAACTATTCATACTGAAATGCATTTCATGTTATTCAAGGAATAATGCTATTGTTTTAACAGATGGCAGTTCAATAACAACAAAAAAAATACAAAGCCTTCCTGCAGAGAACATCATTAATAGTCTCAATGATATGTGGTTTCCATTAACTACATGCTACACACTTGTTTGCTAATTTTGGACCTCAAGTGGGAGCATTCAATAACTGATGTCAAAGGAGGAACAGCTATACTTCTAAAAAGTATATAGTTAAAAGAATATTCAGTGTTACAGTTCTGATGAGTCTGAATCTCAAGTCTTCTTTTCTGCAGAATACAGATGCAATTACTCCACACAGTATCTAACTCAGAGTACGCTGTTCACAATGTGCTGATGAGACATACCATCACTTCAGTTGCTCTTCACAAATGAAAGAATGTACTATGTTTACTTCTGGACTGCACCATTAGTTAAGGAAGGTATTTTTAGTTTTCACTATAACTATTCACTAAGGGGAAATCCTGCCTGACCAACCTGGTGGCCTTCTATGACGGGGCTACGGAACTGATGGGGTAAAGCAGTTGATGTCATCTACCTGGATTTGTGCAAAGCATTTGACACTGTCTCACATGACATCCTTGTCTCTAAATTGGAGA
>JAOEHY010040010.1:0-64652 GCA_025447955.1 Psilopsiagon aurifrons | reverse complement strand
GGCCACAAGTCAAAAACACAGCGCTGCACCAACTACTAAGAAGGGGAAAAATGACTGCTACTGCTGAACCCATGACAGCAGCAGAGCAGTGAAGAGTCAGGAAGCTGACACGGGTAAAAATAACTATATTTTGCTTGGTTAGCTGTTTTCTGCATCAACGCTTGTGCTGGGCTAGAGTACCTGTCTAAAGGAGGTGGCACAGGGGATGCAGAAGCCAGAATTGTCAACCAGAGAAAAAGATAGGGCAGGACTGCTTCTTTTGACAGTGTTACTGGTTTCTGCTAGCTTAAACTGCCTGTAAAGCCATGGTACCAAACTTTGGACCCACTTGCCTGCCACCCAAAGATGTATTGCCTCACTGTTTCCTTGTAACCCTCTGCCTTTCCATCTTTGTCCTTCTGACCATCTTTTGTTCTGCCCTTCACCACAGTGGAATTTTAGATTATATTAGACTTTCTATGGTGATTAAGAAAATGTAATAATAATTACAGTAATAGCAGCAAATACACATCGTAAGAGAAATGTTTCAATTAATCTAAACTGTGGTTTTTGTTATTTTTTAAACATATCCTGACAAAGCAATAATATTGGCCCATGTAGTTCTTCATTGCATAGACATATCTTGCTGCAAACTGAAAAAAAGACAAAGATCACCAGAAGTCAGATGTGCCTGTACCGAAAAAATAGTTTCCTGACAGTTTGCATCTCTCTGCTCAAGGCTGTTGTCTATATCTCTTTTGCAGACCTTTAATCTTTTGAAAGAGCTACCAGCAGTTATTCCTGTGAGACAAAACATTGTCCTGAGAGAGACAGGCAAGTCTTGCTGCCCTGGAAAGTTGTTTTCCAATGCCACAGAATCCACCAGTCTGAAACGGTCTTGACAGATATTTAGTGAAGCAACTAATTTTCTCACTTCCCCTCAGCTGTTGCCTCTCAATTGCCTGCAGCTTTGAAGACCCAGAAGATGAAACAGTATCTAGAAGCACTTCCATGTGGCAGTGGCAGTAACAAAGGGAGCTTCTGAGGCTGAAATAGCAGCAGAGGAAGCATACAGATCTGATGGAAATCCTGGGGAACTCGAGGCATCTTCAGTATCTTCAGTACTCTTTATTCCTTTCCATCCAGATGACAGGAACAGAGCCTCTTCAGGTCCTACAGTCCCCCTGGGAGAATTCCCGGGACTGGGGAGTGACCTGTAAAATCGGCACAGACAGGTTTATCAGCTGAACTTTCTCATTCCCTGGGAACAACGTTTGGAGATCCACCCTCACCTTGGCTTGTCTCCTCTTCTCTCACCTCACTTGTGCAATCTTGCCTCGTTGCCAAATAACCACTGAAATGGCAATCATGCCTGAGGCCAAGAGAAGATGGCTGTGAAGCTCTTAGAGGTGTACAGGGCTCTCCTTCCTCTCTGTATTCAGGGGAGAGGTGAGCTCAGGCCAGCTGCTTTGGGTTTGTGAAGAGCCCATGGCATTGCTTCACCCAGATTAAGCACACTGTATTGAGGCAAGGCTGGGATCATATTAATATGTGTCACTATGCTTAGACTTAGCACTTTGGTTTGGGGCATTAGCATAGTGTTGAAGCAATTTCCCTGATGGTCTGCACTTTCCACACACTGACTTGGCCCCGAAGTGTTTCTGGTGCACCTTGACCAGACTCCTCCTGAGGAGGACTAAATACATGCCTTCATGTGCTACGAACCCTAAATCAGGCAAAAGGGACCAAGCCAAAAACCACTGTTGGAGGCAACTTTGAATCATGTGCTATGGGGATGTATGATCCAGAAGACAACACAAAATCCAGTCCTAATTAAATCCTCTGAGCCACATAACATAAAGGTGTTCACAGTCCTCTGTGCCACCTGTTTCTATATCATAATTCACTTCTTTCATGCCAAATCACTCTCTAATGAAGACATAGCTACTGTTGTGTGATTATATCCTCACTAATTTTCATCATCTAGTCATAAGTTTCTTATATTTCCTTCTGTTCTCCTTACTAAAAGCCTTGATTGCAGAAAAACAGCATGAAGAAACCTGCTGTAATACTGCCAATTTGATGTGTACTTTGAACAGAATTTTGGAACATATTTGAAAACTTGCTATTAAAATGTTTAATGTTCTCATTTCTATCTTCCACTGATTGCTGACAGCCAGTAGAAATAAACTCTCCTCCCTTTTTCATGTATTTTGATGATATTAATAGGATTTCTTGCTTTGTTAACAGACACATGAAAACTTCACAGTGCAGATTTGAGCATGGGCTATGCACATCTGGCTCTGTAATTTGGGTCACTAGGACCCTAGTGATAACTTACCCTGGGGTTTTCTCCTTCTTTTTCACAAAACAATCAACTTCTTCCGTATTCTGCTAAGTTTTATATCAATATCTGATCTATGTTAGAAAACTCACATTTCTGCTGTTGCCTGAATGTCAGATCACTTTCTCTCTGTCACCCCCAAAAGGAAACAGGAAGAGTACCAGAAGTGCTAATAATATTTCTCTAATGACTCTGTCTAAGTCACACCACAGTGATAAACCAACAGAGTGAGGACTCTGGCAAAACACTTGTCTTTGAAGGCATATGATATCACATCACATCAAACAGCTACAGAATATTTACTGATGGCTCAGAAATATTTCTCACCTCTGTCTCAACGTAGCATATTTGAAGCAAGAAAAGAGGGACTACATCACAGGCAGGAAGCATTGAATATGTAATTACTTCTCTTTGGCATAAGTTGTACAGCCCCAAGCTTCTTATAATGTATAAAATAAAGTACACCTGTCATGTCTTGAATGAACATGAAATGAGGACTTGGAAAATTAAATACATCTGCAACAAATTGTCTCAGTTTCAAATTGGAAGCTATATTCATAGTAGGTAGTCATGTAGTGGGGTAGCTTGTTTATACGTGTGCGGTTTTTAGTAGGTAGATTTCAGTTTCTGTCTTTTGTCTCAGAAGCAGCAATAGTATTTTGGCATAAGGGCTTATACCGAGAGTAGGAGAATCAATTTAAAACACACTAGTGGTCCTGGTAGATTGATACATAGGTATATTCTTTATATGACAGGAATATATTCTTTATATGACAGATAGAAACTACTTTTGTCCTAAAGGTCACAGAAGTGAGAACCAGTGGTCCAATCATGGCTTGTAAAATTGTGGTCAAGACAAAATCAATAGTTTTACAGTGTCTGAGTGTGTTTTACCTTCCCAGTCTGAACAAGGTATTCTTTGAGTGACCTGAGCTCAAGTTCCAGAAATTTAACTGGTATAAAATGGTCTTTTGCCTAGGCTCATTTGCTGAGCTGAGAAGTCGTGTGTGGGCACTGCTTCCAGCACCCTTCTTAGGTCCACCAGAACTCACTTTGGTGTCTTGATGCTACAGTGGGCTGCCCCATGTATGCAAGACAGTTCTGCCATGGACATGAAATAGAGCTGATCTGTTCGTGCCTTGGGGTAATTTGTTATGGATTTCCTGATTTCCCACAGCCTGGTCAAAGCTGCAGCTTTGTCTGGGCTAGCAGGCATCTAAAGAAGCATCGGCACTGTAGCTGATAACACGTGAAATCAGAGAAAGGAGATGCAGAGATAGTAAAGAAATAGAACAGATTTGGTGATTAATGCTAGGGAAAACCCAGAGATGCTGGGTAAGAGAATGCTTGGAAAACCAACACAACTAAAAAATCTTTTACTGCCAGCAAGCACTGGTCTTGTTTTCCTGGAAATCAAGCAGCAGAGTTCTGTAACTTGCTCTATTTTCTAATGTATGAAAAAAATTATTAAAAAAAAAAAAAAAAAAAAAAAAAGAAGAATGTAGGCTGAAAAGTACCTCTGGAAATCTTCCAGTCCAACCTTTTGTAGATTAGTACCTCTGTCTCCTCTGTAACTACCTTTTAGATCTTGGAAGACTATAATTATGCCTCCCCTAAGTCCTCTCTTCCTCTGTGTGAGAGCAATGACAATTTGTTTACTTATTTTTCATATGACTGTTTCTCCGCTCCTTAATCATCTTGGTGGTCCTTTTCTGCACTGTCTACATTTTTTTAATCCGTCTCTTGAACTGAAGGAAGCAAAAGTAGATACACTGTTCCAGGCGAGGTCTTGGAAATGCTGAGTAGAGTGAAATAATCAGATTGTTTGACCCTAAAGACATCAGTGTTGAAACTGCCACCCTTTTTCATCTCTTTGCTAACATCTTCTAGTTTTGTCTTTCATTTTCCATATCATTCTCCTGGTTTCTCCATACTTCTATTTCTGTTACATTTTTTTTTCATCCCGAGGCTAATTAAGGCTGACAACACTCATTGTGAAATATGAATCCTTCCCAAGGAACACAATGAGATTTAGAGTGAAATAGCATAGAAAATTTTCAGAGTATTCTCTTGTCAAAAAGGAAGGCAGCTTTATAGCTTTTTAAATAATACATTGGAGAAACCATTGCTTCTCCTCCCAACCAGCAGGGCCTTGCTAGAAGGAACTCATGTGTCATCAAATACAGAAATTAAATTAAACTAATTAACCTCCCTGGGCCTCCCTCAAAACACAGTGGGAAGAAATGGGCTCCTCCAGACTTAAAAATAAAAAGAAGAAAATACCCAGAAATATTGATAAGCTGTAAGTCTCTCAACAGCAGATTTAACACAGGAGTGAGCAGTGTTTATCACGGAAAGAGCATCCCTCGTTTTGCAGGGTGCCAGCAAGCCAAGGGGGTTGGTCTGTTCTGATTGCTGGAAGCTCTGGAATGGCTGCTTTGACAGAATTGTTGCCTCCAGGCTCCACAACTGTCTTACAATTTAGTAGCAGTATAAATTAAACAGGGAGTAGGGTCAAAGGAAACCTGGGCACCTGTGGCAAAGCAGCAAGCCAGGGTGACTTATGTGATCATCCAGTTTTGAAGGAGAGCAAATGCACCAGGAAACAAGAAGCTTGGTGCCTCAGAAGTGTCTTTGGCGTGGTTTTCTTCTTAATTGTTATTATTATATCTCAAGAAGTAAAGGATTGCTGGTCTCTCAATTCATCAAATACAATGATTACTGTTTTGGCAGAAATTATTATAGTTCAGGCATTGCATAGCACTTGCTGCCCTTTTTCTTTACTGTATCCCTCAAGTATATTTTTATTCTTTGAAGGATAATGAGAGCTCTCTCCTCAGAAAACGAAAGTCGTGAGTGATAGAGCCACTGAATCAGTACCTGAGGTTGGCTTGGCAGCAAGTGCAGCTGGTGAGCTAATAAAGCCAAAATTTCTTACGGATTCTATTCATTATGGCCATGTGATGAATGTCGTTCTATACCATATGCAGTTCTTCATAGGGCAAATAAATAGAAAGATGGAGTATTTTTGGAATACACCTCTGTCAGAACATGCACACTCTCTACCTCTAAAACACCTTAACTGAATGCTAATTTCAAAGCCCGTATCATATGACAAAGTGCATCTTTCTTTATTCTTTGGCATGCATTGATAGGAAGCAAAAAAAAGGTGCTTATCTATTATATCAACACAGAAATCAAACTCTATTATAGAGAGCATGTGACATTTTATTACTTAGGTACCATTAGGAAGAATATTAGGTCTTTGAAACTTTGATTCTGTTCAGAATAATCATATAATCATAGAATAGATAGGGTTGGAAAGGACCTTAAGATCATCGAGTTCCAAACCCCCTGCCATGGGCAGGGACACCTCACACTAAACCATGTCACCTCAGGCTCTGTCCAACCCAGCCTTGAACAATGGCAGGAATGGAGCATTCACAGCTTCCCTGGGAAACCCATTCCAGTGCCTCACCACCCTCATAGTAAACAATTTCTTCCTCATATCCAATCTAAATTTCCCCTGTTTAAGTTTGAACCTGTTACTGCTTGTCCTATCACTACAGTCCCTAATGAGGAGTCCCTCCCCTATAAGCCCCCTTCAGATATTGGAAGGCTGCTATGAGGTCTCCACGCAGCCTTCTCCTCTCCATGCTGAACAGCACAAACTTTCTCAGCCTATCTTCGTACAGGAGGTGCTCCAGTCCCATGATCATCCTCGTGGCCCTCATTTGGACTTGTTCCAACAGTTGCATGTCCTTTTTATGTTGAGGACACCAGAACTGCACACAATACTCCAAGTGAGGTCTCACGAGAGCAGAGTAGAGGGGCAGGATCACCTCCCTCGAGCTGATGGTCACGTTCCTTTTGATGCAGCCCAGGATACAGTTGGCTTTCTGGGCTGCAAGACTACACTGGCTGCTCATGTTCATTTTCTCATCGACCAACACCCCCAAGTCCTTCTCCGCAGGGCTGCTCTGAATCTCATCTCTTCCCAACCTGGAGCTGTGCCTGGGTTTGCTCCAACCCAGGTGTAGGACCCTGAACTTGGCATGGTTAATGGCACTGCATTTTCTGGTATTGCTAATGTTGCTTAGACAGGGGCCTTGAGTTTTAAAGCATAGAAGCATAGAATTTTAGAATCATAGAATCCTTTAGGTTAGCAAAGACCTTTAAGATCTTTGGGTCTGACTGTTGAACTAGCACTGACAAATCCACCAGTAAACCATGTTCCTAAAAACCACATCTACACTTCTTTTGAATAACTACAGTGATTCAACCACTCCCCTGGACAGCCTGCTCCAGTGCTTGACAACCCATTTGGTGAAGAAATGTTTCCCAACATCCAATCTAGACCTCCCTTGGGGCAGCTTGAGGCCATTGCTTCTTGTTCTATCACTTGTTGAGACCTACTCCCATCCCTCGAGACCCTCCTTTCAGGTAGTTGCAGAGAGTGATAAGGTCCTCCCTGAGCCTTCTCTTCTCCAGGCTAAACAGCCCCAGTTCCCTCAGCATCTCCTCACAGGACTTGTGCTCCAGACCCTTCACCAGCTTTGTTTTCCTTCTCTGGAACTGCTCCAGCACCCCAAAGTCCTTCTTGTAGAGAGGGGCTCAGAACTGAACTCAGGATTCGAGATGCGGCCTCAACAGTGCTGAGATTACATTAAATACTTCAGCCTTTTCCTCACTCTTTGTCACTGCGTTTCCCTCACATTATTTTTCCAATAAACTGAATAGTCTTTCAGATTCTTCTACAAGTAGACCAAATAAGAATGTCTTGAAAAAGCAGACGGCAGCCTCATAGGCTTTGCATCAGCATGTTTCCATGGTCACAATCAGGTACTGAGGAACACTTCTGTAAGCGCATCTCAATGTTCTTTGTCAACATCTCTCTTCTGGTGTCATATTGCTTTCTTAAACTCTATTTGTGTTCCATTCGGAATTGTTTTCCATCACACAAGTTAGGTTAAAGGGAAGGTAAAAACCATGAATGCATATTTCCCAAGAGTTAATAAGACTGATATTTGGAGAATGCTTTGCAACCTTGGAGAAAGCAGCGGCTGTCTTGAGCTTGGGCTTGGGCTGCCTAATGTTGCTAGAATAGCCATATGTGAACCAATACCTTCAAGTGACTTGACAGCAGCCATAAGGTACAATGCAACTCTATGTTTTGTTATATCATTCATTTGACCCAGGTCCTGGATCTTACTGTGCTGGAAACGTGGCTCTTTCTGTAAAAAAAAAAAAAAAAAAAAAAAAAAAAAACAAAAAAAACCAAAGCCTGAATCTGTAGGAAATGGTAGAGGCATTCACTTGCCATTTGTGTGCCCACATGACTTGGGCCCTTCTACCTGGTGCAAGGAGTGTTTCTGTAATGCACTGCGTGATGCCTTAACATTCAAAAGCCAGATAACACTCTTGCGGTGTCCCTTGAATACATCCAACCCAGAGCTCCCTATTCTCTGCCTCCTTGAGGAGGGTGAGCCAAGATTTTAACCTGCTTTGTGCTGGAAAGGAAACTGTCATGGTTTTCCTGCTCTAAGAGTGATCCACCATACAGCCCTGTCAGTGCTGAGGGTTTTTCAAGTAATGATATCGAGTCTAGACACTTTGTTTCCATCTAAGTCCTAGTTAAGATGTCTAAACCCTCCTCTGTTTTAGCCCCCACACCCCTAATAATGTGAGGGTCTTAAATACCAAAGGGACAAGGTTTTCTGTGAAATATTACACAGATATCTGTATTGATTTGAGTCTCAAATGGAGAAAACCATGGAAAATGTCCAAGAATTCTACCCCTTGTGCTTGGATATTTTCAGAATAACACACTGGAAATTTGCTTCAAACTGTGATTAACTTTGAAATTTCTTTAAATATAATAGAGTTTAAAATAAGAAGGCCTGACAACCCTGTAAACAGAACTTTTTGTTTGATGGAATGTACATAATAACTGACTGTGCTCAAGCATGGTGTAAAGCAGCCAAAAACAGGTTTTCAAGAAATTCTGGCCATGAAGGTTGAATCCAGGTGCAATCTGGACACCAAGTAGCCAGGAGGAGTCTGGAAAGGCAAAGAGCAGGAACACACTTGTGCTAGCAGGAAGAGCTGTGAGATGATGCTACTGATTTCTCATGTCCCCTCATCTGTGAAAATGAATGTTTATTAGATTTTCTTGCAAGCTTTTTTTAAGCTTTCTTTAAGGTATTTCACTGAAGTAGTTAAGCCTTCAGGACTGCCCAGACTGAAACAACTCCTCCTGTTTTCCATGTCCCCAATGGGTTGACTATGTAGAAAAGCAGTGCTTTCCTTACAAATGTGGAAAAGCTTTTAAGTGTGCTGAAACAATTTGGGTGTATTAAACTCTAGATTCAGACTTCAGTATTTTCATAAAAGGTCTAAAATTCTTCCACTAAAGGCAATAGGTTATAGGATAGTCTGTAGATCTATTCAGTTCTATTACGGTTCTCAAAATTACCTTGATACACAAAATGTGCTAAAAACTGAAGCAAGTATGTAATTTTTGTCTCCCACATAATTTTTGTTCCACAAAAAATAGTTTTTATTTTCCATAAATCTTTCATTTTTGGGAAAAAAATTTACATAAGACATTTTTTGCTGTTGAACTAAACAGATAGATAAACTGCCTGTATCAGGGAAGCAAGAGGAAAGAGGAAAAACTAAGGTGTTTTTCCTAACGTGATAAAGCATACCAAACCCAAAGTCTACTGTGAACACTCCAGGTGGACAAATTTCTTTTTGCTATCCTGGATACAAACCCTATGAGCTATTTATAATGATTGCTAACTTTGTGACAGCACACTTTAAATCACTAACACATTATAATTCTCTAATAAACTAAGAAAATAACATACATACTCCCTCACCTGCTAAACAGATGGCAAGGAGTGTGAATTCATGTATTTTACTTTCTTTTTTTTTATTGCTTTGGACATCTTAAATTTAAATAATCAGACTCAAAGCACTAGCTTCAATCTAAAACAGGCATGCTTTGGGGAAAGGAAGGATCCTTTTTCAAAGGAAAAAAAAGGCTCTGGTAAACAGTAAGCAATTAGCCACAACATGCTACCAGGGATTGTTTAATTGAGGCTGCCATACTAAATTAACCAGATACATGCCCTTGGAAGGACTAGTAAAGCAGAATTACTTACAGATGTTTTCAATTATTCTGTATGAAACCATGTGCTGCTGCTTTGATTTTTTTATTTGTTTTTCTTCCACAAGGAAAATTAAAATGCAAAACAAACTATCCCAGACCTTCTTTCTTCCTAAATGGTAGGATCAGAATGATTGTGTATTAGCTGCCAAAAATCTTTCTGGTCTCTCTGTGTATGGATTCATGAGACACAAGGAACTTATAGATCTTGTCTTACCTTAATGCCCATCCTATCTAGTTAATCTGCCCTTATTTCAGGCTTTAAATAGCAATTATGACTGCTTAGCTTTGTATGTCCCACAGAACATTTGCTGTGAGAAGCACCTGGAGAACTGTAAACCAGTTTATAAAGTAATAGGGAAGATGCCCTTGCTGCCATGTCCATATTGAGTACTTGAAGTACACAGAAGTTGTCCCCTAGCATTGAGTTAAGGTTTTTTGATTCCTGGTTAGAACTGCTTTTTGAACGCCCCTACAACCTTGGCTCTGAGTTTCCATGATTTGGCTTTTTGGGTTTTGGGTTTTGATCTGTAGATATCATTTTCAGGAAGTTCTCATCTTTTGAGTTCTTAAATATCATATGAACTAAATTCACAGGCCAACAACAAATTCTCTGTCCCTGGAGACAGTTTATTATTAAGCAATATCTGTCTGCACTAAGGGTAGATTAAATGCATGAAAGCAAGCATAGGAAGCAAAGGAAGTAAGTCAATAATGAGAACTGAGCTCATCTCATCGTTGAATAAGTCAATGATGAGATGAGCTCAAATCTCATTGTTAATTCTTTTGAAACAAAAGCATTCTACTCTTTAAACTCATTGACACTGTAGAAAGGCTCCTTCAGCTTTATGTGAAGTACCAAAGTCCCTGAGCTTATGTCCCAAACTCCAGGCTGGCCTGTAAAGAGATGTTCTTGGTCATCCTCTGGAGCACCAATATCCATGCAGCACTGTAACTTGTATAATTTAAGGCTAGGCACCAGAAAACCACGCATTCCAGCACTGAAATTTTCTTTTTAGTACACACCAATCTCAGCATAATCCCTCAGAACAGGACTAGAGGGTCAATGGCTGAGAGCACGGTGCATAGCACAGAATCTGAAGTATATGGTCTGCACATGAGAGAAACCAACTGGGATGTGACTCTGTAACTCTGTGAAAGGAGCACTCTGCAGGTGGATCCTGGACTCTCAGTGATTTCTCAGTCCAGTTCTGTACATTGTGCAATGGCTAGTAAATATAAACCAGCCAGGCTGAGAGAAGTCTAAAACTTCATATGAATATAGGTGAAATCTTGCACTATGGTTACTCAAATGAAGAAGAGAGCATAGAAAACTGGTAGCATAAACAAGATACAGACTACATAACTACAGGCACTTAACAGAGTGCCAAATCAGGAGTTTATTTGCTATTGGCTTCTTTTCCACTCAGTGGTGAAAGGTTGGTACTTCCCATGCAGGGCAGGAATTCACCCAGAGCAGGGATCTGTGTAAACACAGGACAGGCAAGAGACAAGCCTGGGATAAGGCACAAGCTTGACTCTAAAAAGTATTCAGATTGCTGTGTATACTCATCCAGCATGACTCAGGGCATCAAATTGTCACAGGCTGTTAAATTTATTATTTAAAAGCATCACTATAAAGTTTCTGTAAAAATATACTACATAAGGAAAAAAAAAAACATGCTTTAGTTATCTATTTAATATCTTGCTTTCTCTGAGGCAAGAAACACAGAAGCCCAATCTCTAGAATTAGAATATATATAGTACTCATTTTTAGTTTAACTTTGCTCCAGAATCATATGTCTCATACAGGTAAAGGCGGTAAACAATGATGGTCAGTGATTTTCAGTGTGATAGGTACACATACTGTCCTACAATTGGCATGTAAGTATGAAGATATCAGGGGACTTCCTGTAGAATTACAGTGTGTCCCATTATTTAGCAATATCTCAACACCCTAACCAAGTATTTCAGCCCAGGACAATTTGCTACACAACTTCATAGCTTCTGCAGGATTAAGTTTATTGCTCATGTTATTTTAATGTAGCTTTGTGGACTTCAATTTCCTTAAAGGATTTTATAGCAGTAAAAATATTATCCAAATGCATTAAAAATATAAGTATTTGCAGACTGTGAGATTTTTCCTGCAGTCTGGAAGCAGCTTCCACAAAACAGGGTGCCATTAACTGTCAGGATCACATATAGCTGTGGAGATATTACACGGAATACCTGTAAGACATTTACTGACGGAGATAAGGGGTTTGGAAGCTGGTTTGGGTTATGGATACACAAATATCAGCAGTATTATTTCATTAACATTGCAAGACCTTATATAAAAACAGCAGATGAGAGAAATCTACATTTTAAGGCCAGTTATGAAGACTTCAGAACTTGCAGTTATAGAGAAGTCCACAAAAAAGGGTGCCTCATACAAGTTATAAATGTGGGGAAGCCTAATTGCTTTTCCAATTCTGAAGATTTGCCACTAAAGCATGGCCTGTCCCTCGCTCCCCTGACCTTCACTTTTGAAAAAATAGACGAATTGATGTCAGTGAATGAAACAGTGGGGATGAAACACAAGCAGCCATTGGCAAGACCTGGGAGATTTATGACTTGAAGGTGGCTGGAATTTAACCTGAAGGTGAGCTACTCACTGCAGTGAACAGTGTTAAAGACTTTAACTAATCAGTCCTGCTCAAAACGTTGGCTTCTGCATCCACTGCACTAATTTACCCTTCCAAGTGGCTGGAGGGTTTAGTCCCTTAGCACTTTCCACTGAGCTAAAACAGAAACTTTAAGATTGCTATTCACAACCATTATCATACCTTGGAAGATTACAGCTAGGGCAGAAACTATGGTCTACAGGCTTGAATCTGTGATCTGTTCCCTCACAAGGGATCCCTGGGTAAAGCCAGAAAGAAATTGAATTTCAAAGCCAGACTCAGTTTCAAAGAGAAAGAGAATGGGAAGCTTTCAGCAAAAGAGAATGTAAAAAAATGTGTCTGAAGTCAAAGAAAATCCAGAGGGAAAAGGGAAGCCTAAAGTCAAGCCAAACAATAGAGCATGTAGATCAATGTAAAGAAATATAAGATGTGTATAGACAGCCAGATGATCATGGGGCAGCACAGCCCTCCTGGCAGATTCTGAGATTGAGATAGGTTGCCCTTTCGTTTGTTAAATTTCCATTAAGGCACTGTCAGGCTCCAGAATATTATTAAGCACTTCTAAAGTTAAGAGAGCAAACAGACTAGAAAACACACAAGGAAATAATAGTCTCATGACCCCTGGAAGTTTAGTGCTTGTAACCTGAGCCTGTAAGCATCCAGTATGTTCTTATTACCAGTCATCCTCTGGTAGTTTGGCAGGGTCAGAAATGAAACTCCAGCCTTGCCCATACTTGGTGCCCATCTTGGCATGGAAAAGGAGAAGAAAGCCTTCCTCTGAGCATTCTAATTTTGCCACAGCTAGAGTTTGGATTTAGGCAAGGAGAATTGAGGTACGTGGTAGTATTCAGTTTCTATACTACTTGTATGACTATCAGATTAAGGATATAACCCATAAACCTATCTGGAGTCAGAATGTAATATTTTTAAAGGTCAGGAACAAACATTGCTCTTTTTTGCAGAACGTTTTCCTCATAAATAAGAGCATTATTTAGCATATTTTCAGTTATGGCAAAAATGCAGGACATTGGATTCTTCTTATTGCTAGCAACTGCAAGAAATATCCCTCCTGTTCATGTATAATTTCTAAGTAGCTGAAGCACTTACCTTCAAGGCACCAAGTTCCTTTTCCTTTCTCTACTCCTCCTTACCTACCCCTTAACTGGCTTTAAATTCCCAGTGGTTTGCAAAAGAAATTTAAAATGGTATAAGACAAGCCTGCGGCAAATCCACCCTTGTAACTCCTTTTTTTCCAGATTTGGCTGCCTTTTAAGACTAACAAAATCCATTTTAGATATTGTCAGTTGATTTACTTAGTAGTTTCAGAAAAAAATTAGCAAAGCTCCTTTGGATGAACAAACTCCAGGCTCACATAACCAATCTGTATGTAATCCATCCCCTACAAAGCCAATAAAGACAAAAAGGTAGCAGTTCTGAAATGACTGCTCCCAAAGAGAAGCTAAGAGTAAATAGCAGCTGCTCCCACTGACCCTCATTTTTGGCACAGCAGAATCATGTATCAGGAAGCCTCCTCAATAGAGTGTAAAAGAAATACGAGTTTTCAAACTCTGTGTTCCTGCCCTGCCCACAGAAGCTTTTGGCAAAACATGTGCCTCCTCCCATTTCACTGATGATCCACAGAGAGAAAGGTCACCTTCTCCAAGAGCTCCAGCATTGTGCACTTTTCTACAGCACAGGACAGAATTTGCTTCCCATAATCACCGAGAGCAAAGCCTGAGAGTGTATGAGACAGGAAGAGTAACTGAAAATAGGAAGAGACTGGAAGAGGCAAGCCGGGAGGTCCCTTCCAGTCCCTGTGCTCCCTAAAGGAAAAAGTGACAGCATCTAGAGAGAATTGCCCACATTAATTTCTGTAGATTTTGCAGGACAGCTTCAGTGAAAGAAGACAAAACCTTAGATTTACTCTCCTTTCAGCAAAAGCAGAGTTGTCTCCACTGCAAACAGATATATATATAAACTAAGATGGGGCATTAAGGCTAACGGGGGGTCCAAGTTAACTCCCCAGCAAGTGTGTAACATATATTTTATTTGACTAGCATTGTTCACCAAGGAATGTTTCACTATCAAAGAACCCAGCTACTAAAATATGAAAAGTTCCAGCTTCTTGCAAATTCCGCAATTACTTTATAATCCCAAGAATTTAGGGCATTTTTTCAGGTTAAGGCAGCTACAGTGTCACAGGCTGTTAGCTCACTTTAGATCTGGTCTTATATAATGCTACTGTAAGGCATACCCTGTAGGACACATCAGAAATAAGAACTAAAAGCACATGGCTCTATGTTTATAACTCAGAGAAAATTTGCCTATAGACTAGTAACAAAGGGCATTTTTAGCGAAACCTATGCTGAGTGGCTGCCAAATCCAATTGTCTGGCAGTGGCTTAGCATTTCAGGTTTCATAGGGTTATACATGCACTATTCAAAAGTAAGAATGAGTCCATAAAAGCAGGGTTCACTACTGATTCTTGATCTATTTTCGTTACTGTCTGAAATGTAACTGTTTTTTTTGTAACGTAACTGGATATTCTGATTGCAGAAGATACACCAAGAGATATTGCTCCTGGAGAACATATTACTGCTGCCAGTGTTCACGTTTATATGATTTCTCAATGGTCAAAATATTGAACCACAAATCTTGGCACTGAGCAGCCTGTGTAAGCATTTCAGACTGACTCTAAGCCTTCATAAACTTCACCATCATCTCAATTTCATTTGCCTTGTTATAGCTGGGAAGAGTGTAGAGACATCCTTGCCATACATGGACTGCGTACTTCCTATCAGACTCAGATCCCTGAAGTGGTGCTGGTGAAGCTAATGAGTGCACATGATAGAGCATAGCAGAGAGTAGGTTGATGCTGCCACTTTCATACGGTGACACAGAGAAGCTGCCTGGATAAGCAAATTCTGTCATCTTCCATGTTCTGCTTCTGTAGTTCACAGTCAGTTCTGGTATCTGTTAGATACCATCACAAGATAATTACATTATTCTACATGTAAAGTAACAGTGGTGACAAGAAATCCACATCTATTTAAAAATACTCACAAACCAGAAAACAAAACCTTTGCCTCCCCCTCCCCCCCACCACTTGGAGATGCAAATGTAGACGATAAAACAGTAAGACAATCAAATGATCAATCAGCAGTGTCTATTGAAAAATATAACAAAACACTTTCCAATCTGATTTACCCAGAGAGCCCAGCTTATAGACATGATGAGGTACACATTTCAGCGTCTTCTGCAATAGCCACGTTCCTTATCCTGTCCTCTTTTGCCACACCTATATTCCAGGTGAAAAAATTATCTTTGTCAAAATCAGCATGAGAACAGGTGTTCTCCATGTGCTGTTACAGTTTCAATTATTAAAAAAGCTGGAAATGAATAATTCACCTGTATGTGTGATTGTTCCAAGGTGAACACTTCTCCGTGCTTTCTCCAAAGAATGTTTTCATCTAATCTGCTAGGTCACATGCAGGCCTGATCACTATTTGGGAGCAGCCAGAAGTACAACTCTGCAATAGCTTGGGTACTGCTGGAGATGGAGCACTGCTGATCTGAGATAACACTGCTCAGGAGGGAAGGTTAGGGAAAAAAAATAAACTGTGAAGTTTTGGAATGAAATAAGGTTTCTTAATACTGATTGGACTATGATGTATTTCAGTTTGATTAACCACTGTCTCTTCTTGAGGACAGCATTAACAGTCTCACTGTTGTGTCACTGCCTAAGACTGAAGGGCAGGTTGTTCATTTATTTATGTAAGTGATTCAGATTTACCCTTGTGCTTTCAGAATAACTGATCACACGGTTAGGCTCTGTCCAGTTTATCCTCCTTTGTTTCTCTTTCTGTTGTTCCAGAGAAAGCATCACAGATATGGGAGAGCTATGCAGTAGGATGAGAACTCTCTTCAAAAAGAGGAACTTTGTTATGAGACAGATTTGGGGTGGTGGGGAGATTAGTCACTCTGCTGTCTGGAACACTTCTGTTAACGGAGATTTTGCAAACCTTGCTGTAGAGGGGATGGAGGATTTCTTGGTCTCTCCCAAGGGATGACATAGCAGGAGAATAATGATGTTTGAGATAGTCTTCATGCAAGCAGCAAGAATGAGGCCTTAACTCTTACTCACCTGCATATTGTGCAACTTGTCCACATTCTGTTCATTCCTCTTCAAGTCCACACTTACCCACTCTTCCAAAGAGTCTTATCTGTCATGATCCATTCTTATCCCTACATTTCCAATTATGTTTCTGTATTTCTCTTTCCACTCCCTCCAGATTTTTCCATCTAGCAGGGATATTCTCTGGGTGGGCTGTCAGATTGCTGACAAGCAACACAGCTGGAGCATTGGGTAGGGCTAAGTACAAGGAGTTCCAGGACTAAGCCTGAACATCAGAGGTAGAAGAAAGAGCTGCCACCAAGCCACCAAGGAAAGTTGACAGTGATGGGAGGGTTGTAAAAGGTGTTTTTCTCACACAGTTCAGAAAAAGCAATGCTTTAAATATCCAGTTCCGCAGAGACAGATTGCAAAGCAGAGCCCTGGTCTCCATTTCTTCTATGTCATCATAGGTTCTCACCACTACTGTGGAATCCAAATCCCTCTTTTTCCTTGAGCATGTCAGAGAATCATGGAATCACAGAATAGTTAGGGGTGGAAAGGACCTTAAGATCATCTAGTTCCAAACCCCCTGCCATGGGCAGGGACACCTCACACTAAACCATGTCACCTCAGGCTCTGTCCAACCTGGCCTTGAACACTGCCAGGATGGAGCATTCACAGCTTCCCTGGGCAACCCATTCCAGTGCCTCACCACCCTTACACTAATGAATTTCTTCCTCATATCCAATCTAAACTTCTCCTGTTTAAGCTTGAACCCGTTACTCCTTGTCCTATCACTACAGTCCCTAATGAAGAATCCCTCCCCAGCATCTTTATAGGCCCCCTTCAGATACTGGAAGGCTGCTATGAGGTCTCCACACAGCCTTCTCTTCTCAAGGCTGAACAGCACCAACTTTCTCATCCTATCTTCAAACGGGAGGTCCCCCAGTCTCCTGATCATCTTCGTGGCCCTCCTCTGAGTTGCTCCAACACTTCCATGTCCTTTTTATGTTGAGGACACCAGAACTGCACGCAGTACTCCAAATGAGGTCTCACGAGAGCAGAGTAGATGGGCAGGATCACCTCCCTCAAACTGCTGGTCACACTCCTTTAGATGCAGCCCAGGATACAGTTGGTTTTCTAGGCTGTGAGCGCACAGTGCCAGCTCATGTTCATTTTTCCATCGACCAACACCCCCAAATTATTGCGTTATTCTGGTTAGTACAGTATTAGATGCTTTAATGTGCTATGTGTGGTTGAGCTAGTTAAGCAGCTGGAAGCACCCAACTACGTAATAGAAAACTGCACCCAGAGAACATCATACAGCATCACACAGCCACATCATTACTGCCAAATGCCTGAATTTTCCTTGTGCTGGCTTGCTGCTGCCTACTGTTTGTCTAATCCTTAAGCAGACATTTATACTGTGTACAGTACTATCACATCTGAGCATCATCTCTCGTCTGGAAAGATGGGAGGTAACAGGACATTTCTTATTCAAGGCAGCTATTCTTGTTTCTTCTAACAATGCCTTTCAGATCATTTCTCTGGCCTAAGGAAACTCACAAATGCTGTAAGAAAAAGTAATCTCTGTCTATTTTGTTCAGGCACTTTCACCTGCTGCTGCACCCTGATTTTATTTGATTTCACTAATTGCTCTCTTTCCCTACCACCATTGTTCACACCTGTAGTCCTTTCCTTGCTTTCACTGTTAATTGACAAGCTTACCAGAAAAGGTCATCACAAGAAGAGAAATTAATATCACGTATTGACATCCCAGTCTCTGCATTTTCCCTTTTGGCTTTTTAGTTTCTTCCTTTTCTTTTTTTTTTTTTTCTTTTTTTCCTTTACTTTTTTATTTTATTTTGTTCTATGCAGTGCTTAGGTTACAAGTGTGAGAAATGAGTGCTTTAAAGAACAGCAATAGATTGATGACACTCCGCTTTTTTTGCTCTTGTCAGCTTTGATCCTTAAGACCTTAGTGTGACTTGAACAAAACCGTTGGCTAAGATACCATTCAATTACAGAAGCTCTAGTAAGAATACAGCAAAGCTTATGTTCAGCTACTCTAATTTCCTCAGATCTGTTTTTTCTAGATCACTATGCCGGTTATTACCCACACTGTGACTTGGCAATTTCTTGTTGTGGTCTCTTGTGTTTGGTTTTGGTTAAATCAAATCGGTTTTTCCTTCAGGACTTAATATCTTCAGCTGCTCACCTTAAACAACACTTCTAGTTATGACTTCAGTATAACTCAGCTGTTTGTTACAGCCAAGAGAGATGATTCCATTTTTTGCTGATATACTGAATTCTAGTTATAGCAGGAAACAAACATTTTCTTGGTAAGCTAAACTTATTTTTTACGGTGATGAATGACTCACTGAGAAATCATTCTTGACAGTGGCTACAGCCATTTTTAAACGCTATTTTTCTAAGGAAGTCTGTATTTTGTTGTTTTATTTTATGGTACAGGCTAGCATGTCTATGATGTAAAACTAACATTTTACATCCTCTAGAAGAGAACTGTGGCATCCATGCTAATATCATAGAATGTCCTTTTATTTCCCATGACACCTGGCAGGATATTGTGATCTCTTACTAGGTAGAGAAAGCACATTTCTTCCAAGGTGAACTTACCAGTTGACAAAAGAAAGAGTAGTACCCACTTTCATCAAGGGAATCTTAATTAACTTGTACAAACAACAAACATTTTCCCTCTAAAGACATGCAGGTAAATCTTTGCTGCTAATTATTGTGTAGGTAAATCTTTGCTCTTAACTATTGTAAGGTGAATGATTAGAGTTTTCTGAGACTGAAACTTCTCTGCAGTGTCTGCAATATCAGTATTTCTTTTCACAGGCTAAAAATTTGGAGAGGTGTTTAAATTTACATATTTTATATAGCAAAGGTTTCCACTCTGATATTTTCTGTGCCAAGTCTTGGATCTCAGATGAATAGTCTGTGCCCCTACAATGTAGAGCTAACAGCAATGATGCTAATTGATCTTGATTTGTCCTACTACTCTCCTTATATTGTTTCTTATGCATGTGCCACTGTACGCTAGGCCTCCACAAAACAAAAAGGAGATTCTGCACCTATAAAAAATTTGTGCTTTTAAGGTCCTTTTCATGTAAACACAAGCATCACTTTGTGATCAACATGATGAGTATTTCCATGCATATTTGCAGGATCAGAGCTATGAAGGCTGGCTATGAGGTTCCAGGAGTACCTGTCAATTTGAAATTATTCACTTTTAACTGTCCTTCTCCAGGCCTCTGGACTAGAGCTGAGAGGAGCACAGTCAGACATGACTTCAAGCGGCTGGGCTGAAGTAGCTCTGAGGTGAAATTCTTAGACTTTCCAGCTGCCACAGTGCATTTAACACAAGAGTGGCACAGGTGAAACTTGCCATGCCTCCAAATCCAAAGAATGCTGAACTCTTTCAGTTTTAATAGATGGCTTTCAAACACTTTGCCAAATCTGAGTCACTGAAGGAAGTGGCAAGAGGGTGGCCATAAGATCAGGACAAAGAGAAAGAAAGGGAAAATTTGGACTATTTGAGCACAGGACAGGAGAAGAGTGGAGTCTGAGACTGGATGAGAAGGAGGAAGTTAAAAAAGGGAGCTAGAAGTAAGAAGATGAAATTATAAGAGTCATAGAGAGAGAAAGAGCAGAAAGGGTCATAGGGACTGGGATTCAGTCTGGAAAACAGAGGACAGAAGGGACTTTGCTAATAGGCTTATCCTCTCTCCAAAGCTTAAAAAGGAGCCTTTCCCCTGTTGTCAACAGAAACACAATTTTAAAACACGTGTTTCAACCTTCCCAAAGCTAATTTGCAGAGAAAACTACCTATTTAATACCCTAACTGCCTGGTATCATTTAATCCAGAGGCTCTGCGGACATCAGCCACTGGAACAAATTTGTTAACCTTCCTGTTGTAGAAGCCAGTACAATATTAGATGACAGAATTTCACCTTGTCATTTTCTCAAAAACTATGAAATAAAAAAAAAAAAAAGCCATATTTCAAGAACATAAAGAATACAGAACAGGATGCTCAGAGAGTTAAGAAGGTCCAGATTATTTTCTTGAGCAACCATGCGTATTAAGATGGCCAGGAATTAAGTGATTATGCATCACCATTAAATGTATGAGATGCCTCCTCTATCCTTGCCTAAACTATTAATACCATTTCAACAGTAGGTGCTCAATAATTCAGTTTTCCTACAGTTATTTCCCTAAGCCTTATTTAGTGCTTTCTACTCCCCTTCTCTGAGGGCAGAATAATTAATTGCCTCACAGTTTTTCATGGCTGTCATCACTGTAGAAACAAGGTGTCACCTTTCTCTGCACTGATATGTGGAGGGAGATGTGGAGAGAGTTCATTTTCCCCTATTTACTTCAGAATTGTAGCTCAAACTAAGGTTAAAAACTATCTTAATCTGATGCATCTGCAGCCTGACATTTTAGTCTACTTAACAAATCCAGATGTAAAACTCAGCTCCCCTTCACTATATCTGTGTATGCTCAGCAGGCTCACATGGATGGGGAACATAAGTTTGGAGGCACCTTGTCAAATTTTGGCCTACAATCACATGTAAAGTCTCTGGTAGAGGCAGGCAGAGTAGAGTTACATTCTGCAAGGAAAAGTTTGAATATCTCAAGCATAGCCATGCTGTATGTATCTCAACTATGAGACCATCCTTGCTGTTTCTTATGTTCTCAGCTCCATTCACTACACACTTAAATTTTTCCACAACTGAGGCAGGGATATGGGAGAGCAGATTGCTCATTTTACACTCCTGATATGTTCCTAGAGAAGACTGCAGCAGTGAATGTCGTTTGGGTCAGAAATACTGAAAAAAAAAATAAAATTATTGTGTAATTAAATATCTCATTGATCCATATACAACCTCAATTCTGCTGTGTCTGCTCTTACAAATGCTTGACTTTGTCATCCATCTGATCCTTTATTTTGTTCTTCATGGAACCAAATGCAGAAGAATGCAAAATTATACCTGAAGTTAGTATAAATTATGCACATCTTTATTTCTTTTTTTTTTAATTAAGTATGATTTCAATGAATCTTCAAGGTTCTAGAATATAATATTGGACTAATATATACCTTATGAGTGCCGCTACACCTCATGCACCTCACACCATGCCTCAAAGCTGTGTTTTCTTTCCCTTACCCTTATCCTTTGTCGGTTTTTCTGTTCTAATTTAAAATACCAAAACATCTAAAGCAGCTCCTCTTATTCCAAAGTATCCTAGCTCTCATATTGTCCACTCCATTTTATCTGACCCACATAGTTTATATGGTTCATGCACCTTTGGTGGCAAAGTTTTCTCCTGACTGCACTCAGTGCATGGCAAAGTGCTGAGTATGTATTTCTCAAATCACGTAAGTAATCCATCTTCATTTACAGCAAGCACTACGGGATAATGGTATCTGAAGGGATGCTGAACAGGTTTGCAATGGGAATTACAGACGTTTTATTTCATCACAGCCCAGTAGACCTCCACATCATCAACCCCTACTATAACCACTTCTGTGTAGATGAGATTCCAGCCTCAGAGATGTCAGTGCCTGTGGAGCTTAAGGGAGGTGTCTTCACCATTTTCCCAGTTTGCTCAGGCCTTCTTGCTTTGTATATTGCTCAAGCCTCTCTTTGTCTCTGTCACAGTTTCCAAATCTGAGAACAGGCAAAGTTCTCATTTTCGAGCTAGAGGAAAGACACAGACAGACTTCAAGAGAAAGCCAACATGCGAATGTTGTAGCAATATCAGACTTCTCCAAAGTAGCCAACAAGTCTATTGTAACAACAGCATGCAAGTCTTTGCCTTATTCAGAGTTTTCTCCTGCATGATTGTACGTCAAAATTGGCAAGGACAATCTTTGTGTGGGAGTATTGTGGGGGTTTTAAATTAAATCCTTTGAATTCCATTTTTTTTTTTCCACATTATTTTTATTTTCCAGAAGAGTAAGTGGGGAGACAGTCAAGCTGGATGGAAAAGGTGCTACTGACTCATAAGGATGAGAAATAGCCAGCATTAAGAAGACATTCTGGATTTATGCTTGCTGATTCATAACTTCCTACATACATGTGGGGAAAAAAGTGTGGATTCTGCCCTGAGCTATAATCTGCAGGAAACCCGCCCTCCCTTCACAAAGTGAGACAGTAGTTTCAAAACTGTAGGAGGACTTCACTTCAACTCTCAGAATATGTTCCCATGAAAAACATTTAGAATAACGGCCTGAAAACACTATCCCTAAATACCTCATTCTACTTTCTCTGTTTCACAGAGAAGTCCAAAGCTAGCTAAAGCTCAAATTTTCCAGTTAAATCATAAGGTAAAACAAATGTTGTCAAACAAATAACGGAAGACAGTTGAATAGGAAAGTCACTAATGGTTTTATAAAGAACTGCTCCTCCTTTTCCATGCAAGTGATACTAGATCAGTTCTTTCCCTTATGTCCCAAGAAATTAAACAAGACAATATAAGAAGAACATGAACAAAAACAAGAACAAGAAGAAGACAACTAAGTGCAACAAGTGTATTGTTTCAAAGGGACTTAAATCTCTACTATATAAAAACAGTTTATTGATTAATTGCATCTTCAAATGGCTGCATGAAGCCTGAAGAGGGAAGATTCAGCAGAGGGAAAAGAGAAACAACTCTGGAGAAAATTGAAAACGACTCACATTTTCCTGCTCAAAACTAAATGTACTGCAGATCATGTGAAGCATGAGCAGTTGCAGGTCTCTTCTTCCCTTATTTCTTTTTCCTTGAATATGGCTTCAGAGTAGACATTTCCAGCCTAAGGTGATGTGCAAGATATCCTTGAGCTTGAAATAAAAGCAAGATATTCCCAATTTCTAATTCATGGACAGAAAGTCAGATATTGTGCTTAACATGTTACAGGCATGGCCACTCAGACTGAGGTCCTTTGTTAAAGTCATCTTGTTCCTGAAAATATGTTTAGGGAAAGAAAATAATCAGAGAGTTTGGTGTTCTGAAATGCATTTCAACTATATACATATGCCCATGGGAGAGGGGAAGATTAAATCTATTCAAGTTTAAATAAGTATTATGAAATTATTCTACCCTTTTTTCCAGGACTCTTACATTCACAAGTTTGAGTTTCAGCTTTTTCCTGAAACCAGGACATTGTATTTCTAAGTCAGGACAGAATGAGGATTAGAAAAGGACTAAAATAACAGTGACAAAAGGAGTTGTATTTAAGAAGTTGAGATCCTGAAGGTATTTTATGTAGCTTGCACTGGAAAATTAAAGGTAATTATTACTTAATTTAACTAGAATCATCCTTAACTAGGGAAAACTCCATGAAGCAATAATTTGAGCGCTGGAAAACATTTTTCATTGGTGGAATTATAAGAATGAACAAAGCAGAATTTGGCTTAAACTGTTTAAACTCAGCACTGCAATAGCAGCTGACTACACAGGGCACAGTGGAGTTTACAATCAAATTCACAGTCTTCTCTCATCTCAGTTTATTTTACTCAAAAAATAATGTTCTTTCAGCTGTTTTTGGCAAGCTTTGCTGGCACCTATAGAGTAAACAAATGAATACTGGGATGATAATGGCTTCCAGCCAGCAGAAGAGGTTGTAGGCAGTGGAGGTGCCCTCACCCCAGGAGACTTCAGTGGGCTGAGGCATGTCATGATGCACCAGCTGGCTGTCACCCTGAAGAGAATTAACTGTTAGCTGAATGAAAATACCATGGCTGAAATCATTATCCACTCACTTCCTAACACCTGCTCCTCTTCCTTATGTGATGCTTGCCCCTTGCACCAGCCTTGGAGGTCCTGAGGTTGAAGGAACCCAATGGGTCATGGGCAGGTACTGGCCATTGCCACCTCACAGGGATATGAGGAGCAATCACCACACACCTCACCAGGACATAGGCATGCATCAGGCACTTCAATGAAACAGGGGCACCCACCAGGAACCTCATGGGCACGTGGGCATCCTGCCAGAATATAGGACCCTCCTCTTGGGAAAGCTATACATGATTAATTTGGTAATTGGAAAGATATGTGTAAAATGAAGACAGAGAGAGAGAAGAAGGGATGTGTTGGCTGCTAGTTGCATTGTGGAAAATCAAGAACTAATGGGCTGAGTATTTGGAATAAGAAATTAGTGCAAGAGTGAATTTTCAACAAAGGATTGAGAAGTAAAGCTAAATTAAAGGCTGGCAGTGAGTCTGGGAAAAGAGCACATCTTTCCTACATCTGGGAAAAACAGTGCCACAGGGCATAAAGAAAGCAGGAAAACACTGTGAAATTACAAGGTAGCGATCTAGACCTCATAAGAGTCTGTATGGTAGTGAATGGGATGCAGACCTATTTGGAATAGGCTAGATGGGTCTGATGAGGAGGTAAGTAAAGTAAGCAACTCTGTGCCAACATGGCCCCTGATTAAAGAAGAAGTCACTATAGATGACTCACTTGGAGATGAACTGCAGAGACAGGATACCATGAAAACTCATGGTTTTAATACAGACGTTCTGTGAAAAATTTGGATAATGTGTCAAGAACAACCTAGGGAATCAATAGTTGAATCATTGTACCAACTTCAGTGTGATGGGGGAGGATGAATGTCTACTTGTGAGAGGGGCAGAAGATTTAAATCTAGGCCTGGAATTTTTTCTCACCCTCCAAGAAGATGCCACTTGACCTTATGGACTCCATCTATTAGATGGGCAACTTGGGTTCATTATCAAGAACAGGGTGAAGAATCCATGTTCTCTTGGCAGGGCCCAGATGAATTGCAGGGAGCATCATTACAAGTGGCTGTTATAACACTGCATGGAGAAAAAGCCCAGGGTTATGAACCTGGGACAGTCCTGCTACCTGTTGAGAATGAAGCCATGGGGACAGGAAAACTTGTTTTTATGCGTGTGTGTCAGGGGCTACCTGTAGAAATCCACTTTCCATAAGTGCTTCAGCAGACCACTTCGCAAATGCAAGAACTAAGCCCTGTCAGTTAAAGGCCCTGAATGGCTTCATGTGTAGATAATCTTGGCCTGATCCAGAAGCTGAATAACTGCTCCATGAGACTAATGGACTAATCCAACCAAACAAAACAAATGTTAGGGGATTTACCACCAAACTGAGAGAAAGCAAGTCATGTGAATTGTGTGGTGGCATGCCTGTCTAGATCAGGGGTACACTTACAACTTACCTCATGTTTATAAACAACAGGGTAAGACAAAAAGGCCTAAAGTTGCACCAGATGAGGTTTAGATTAGATATTAGGAAAAAATTCTTCACTGAAATAGTTGTCAAGCAGTGGCACAGGCTGTCCAGGGAAGGTTGAGTCACCACCCCTGGAGGTATTTAAAAGAGGTGCATGTACGGTGTTTAGGGACACAGTTTAGTAGTGGACTTGGCAGTGTTAGGTTAAGAGTTGGACTCAATATTAAGGACGTTAAGGGTCTTTTCCAGTCTAAATAATTCTTTCATTCTATGAATGCAAATACAGAGGAGTCTTTGGGTCAAGTTCTGGTTTTAATTGTGTCTGTACAAAACTGTTACTCACAACCTTTGCCTGCAAGCTACCTGAATCAGAAGGTCATGTTTGGCCTCTGGGAATGGGAATTTAAGACCATTATCATCCCCCTGAAAGATTACTGTGAAGTCTGCTAAAAGCTCTGCTGGTGCTTTGCAGGCCCCGAGGGAATATATTTTTTCTTGGAATCTGATAGAGACTTGGTTCCTACCACCTTTATAACAAGCAGTCCTTTTCCATTTGTAGTGCCACTCGGAGCAGCTCGAATCAGAACTTTGCTTGTTAATCGTGCTGAATAGCTTTATGAACACAGCCAAGAGGACCTCTGGTACTACTTCTGATCTGCAGTTTCTCAGGACAGCGTTGACCTTTACAAGGGAGTCAGAGGTAAAATGGGTGGTACAGATCACGTTTGCAAGTTGTCACAAAGTCTGGGATTGTTCAAAGACGAGTTTTTCCTTCAGGTGCCTCTAGATCAGGAATTACATTGTTTACTTTCATCACACCAGGTGTCACCAAAGTAATTTTGATGTTCAGTGCCTAACATGAAAGATTTACAGTGGAAAGCTATGCCAACAAAACATTTGAAGAGTACAAGGGCTGCTTCCAAAACAGGCATGGATCAGTGGTAGCAGAGTTCATTAAGACAATAATTTCCTTATTATGTTAGGGAAAGGTATGATAGTTTCATTAGTAATAAAAGGAAGACTCCCCAAGAGTTTAAAGCTTAGTATATTAGTGTTTATATTACTCATAAAGAATTGATATTTAGGCCTTTTTCTTGGCTTTATCCTCGTTGCTAGGTAACAGAGATGTCTGTGACATTCTAATCTTTAAGGATCGAGATGTAAGAAAATTATATCCAACAAAGGTCTGTGTGAATGATTGCTCTTTTTCCAACCCCAATCTAGGAAAAACAAGGAGCTGGGAGAACACACCTTTAACGTTGGGAAGAACAAGATTACAGAGACCTCCACGTGCTCCCCTCCAATGAAGTTTTAACGTCACTGACAGTGACCACAAGAATACAGTTCTTTTCTCAGATTCCCTGAAAGTGACTGAAACCAGCACAAAGGCAAATGACCATCCATTTTGCTCCTATGCAGTGAGCACTAGGCTGCTGGTATCCGGCTGTTCTTCCAGCTGTTTTTCCAACACCAATCACCTTGTTCCACCTGCCCACAGCAGTTCCCACAGGCTTGGTCCCTCCACCGGCTTGACCATGCCAAGGGAGTGAAGGGCATGCAAGGTCAGGCAGCAGGGCTGCAGTTCTGCTCCCTCTTATCCAGCTGCCAGAGCTCAGCTTTTTGATTTACAGGTGAGCCAGACTGTAGCAGGTTTTTCTTTTTCCCCCATGCTCTCGTGGGCTGTCAGTCACCCATCAAAGCAGACAAAGCAGTGGCAGAAGCAGGTTTTAATGTCATCAAGCACAAGTCATTAGCCTTAACTAGACAAGAGGAACAGCCTTTGGGGATCCGTTGTTATCTCTAAAGGAGACAGAGGAAATGAAAATGTGACATATCTCTGTGGGGTCTGTAGAGCTCCAAGTTCATTTATTTTAGTGCCTCAGGAAAGGAAAACAAAGATGGATTTCAGCTTTTAGTGCTTTGCTACTAAGATTAATGGTTTGCAGTGCTCATAACAACTATATTATTCTTGTAACAATAAGAATTATTATCTCATGCTTTTCACATTGTGCTCCTCTTATGCTCACAGCTTTGGTGTATCTGTCACACACCTGCTTGGTGAACAAGGATAATGAATGGTTTACTTGACAAATTCTAACTTTCTGCTGGCAAAGAGTAAATGCCTTTCTCAGGTGAAGGGATCAGCACAGTATTTTGAGGGCTAGCTCTTCTGTTGATTGCTGGGATCTGATTCTGCTCCTTGTTCACATTGTTTACAAGGGTTTCCACAAATAAAGGCAAACTGATCTCAGCAGACATTTCACCACTTAACCTTTAAAGAGACATCAGCAGAAGTATCAACCTAAGGCCATCTCTGAACAGGTTCTTGAGAATACTGAAATGTGAATGCTATTGTGTCCTTGTCATTGGTTACAGAAGTCATGTGTATCACTTTTGTTCCACAGACATAGCAATGTAAATTTAAGAATTACACTACGGGTACAAAGACTTTTCTAATTCAGCTAAGAATAATTTACTCATTATATTTTAAAACATCCTGTATATGAGGATTCACACCCATTTACAAGGAAACAAAAGAAATGGAGCAGGGAGTACTGAAGCCAGATCTTTCATATTTGTATTTATTAAATATTTGCAGAGAACCTTAGCTAAATACCTAGAAGATGTAACTAACAAAGTGCCAAGGCTCATAGTTGGGTATTGCAATGCCTGCGCTGTGTTTTACATGCCTGGTTCCCAGAGGGAAATCCAAAACCCGGAGTTAGACTTCACCTCTCCTAAGTAGCTAGCATTCATTAAGATGAATCCCAGCTCTGATTAGGCACTGACATAAATACAACCTATTAGCGATTGCATTGAAGTGCCTCAACTCCCCTTTCAGAAGTTGAGTTCCCACTTCAGAGCTAACAGCAAGCATCTCCTGCCCCTTGGGATCTGGAACCCACATTTTTTCTCCTACAGTTCTCTTTTAAAGAGAGAGGAAAAAATAACTTTTTTTATCTGCCTCCCTGCAGGAGCGTGAGATGAAGATCCCTCATCCCACAGGCTTTTGCTAGGAAGTGAGAAGCTGGGACACTGGTCTCTCCTACTCTGTCACATCTGAAACCTCACCACTTTCCTCAGCAACTTTTTCTCCTCTAGACACCCAAAAAGCTCACACAAAAATGAGCTGTGACACTTCTTCTCTTAGGGAGGTGTGATCAGGACATTGCTGGGGCTGTATTTACAAGGTTGGATGCTCCAGGTGCCTGGAGAAGAAAGTAGGTGTAGGGCTGCTCCTGCCAACGCTGTTGGAGACAGACCTGTGCACACCAAAAGATCATCAGAGTCACAAAATCTAAGGGCTTTGCCCTGTAACTTTGTTAACTCAGGTCACTTGACCTCCTGACAGCAGGATGGCAATCTGGGGGGTTAATTAATGTCCCCCTACACTATAACCAGTTGGAGGACAACCACTGAATTTGGCTCTTTGGTTTGCAACTAATAGGTACTAGTGGCAGGTTTGGGAGGGTGTATTCAGGTTGTCATAAAATCTAAGTAGTGCAAGAAATTAGGAATACATCTTTATTGCTTCCAGATCAAGCTAAAAATACTCAAAATCTTTCGGTTTATAAAAGATTGTTGCAGGGCTTTCATTTCTTCCTAGCTCAACATAAAAAGAAACTCAGTATAAAATATCTTATGCATATCATTTTATATTGAATCATTAAAAAAAGACGGAGCACATTCTGCTCTATTTGAATTATAATACATATTTATGCACATATTGTCCAAGCTGATAGATGAATAAATACAGAATGAATCACAATGCACAAGAAACTACTCTTTTCTAGTCATAAATATATCTTACTTTTGGGACTATTATTTTCTTTTTCTATAAATCTAGTCCCCAAGAATATACACACTTTCTTTAGGTAATCAGAATGACATGTAGTGAAATCCTGAATGATTTAACAAACTGCATAGAGCTATTCAGTCTGATTCTCCATTGTACACTACAAACGATGTAAAATGAAGGTGAGTGAAATCATAGCCTGCGTTCTTCACGCTTGGCTTGCAGAGAATGATTGTTCGAAGTGAAAAGTCGAAGACATCAGTCTTTTGGCAGAATGAGGAACATGGAAAGGATTTTGCCTGTTATGCCCATCATGATATTGATAAACATATACAGTCTCCATGACTGCAGCTGCTGATTGGACAACAGTTGCAATGAATAATAAAGATGTCATGTTTTCATTATCTGTATCTGCGAGAAATTGCCCTTTTAAAGGTCTGGGGGGTTTCAGTATAAAATAGAAGGGATACTCCTGCAACATGTTTGAGGAGATGACACAGGCACTACATTTCCCTTGTTTCAATGATGATTGCCCATCTAGATCTGCAATATATTTGAGTCATAGAGCCACTGCCGTACTTTAAGTTTATAAATATGTACACTTACCTATGTATCTGCCCATATAAATACATCTATCTGCACATAGATAGCCACAGCATTTGCAGAATGACATTTACACCTGTATCTATCATCAGGCAGGCCTGAACTGCATGCACGTTCTCAAACATTCAGATAAAATCAGAAACCTTGTAGACTGGAATCTGTAGAAACACCATTTCAAGCTTATCATGTCACCAAAACTTGCTTTTCAACTGAAATTATATGTTCTTATCACGTATGTGCCATTTTTTGACAATAGATGTAATAGAGTGGCTTTAACATTATTAATAATTATCCATATGATCTGGTGCAAATATACACAGTGAAACTAACCATGGATTGGCCTGCTTGCATCTTACCTTCTTCTTGCAGGAAACTGAGCATTTCCCACCACAATGAAGCTTTCACACAATTCTATATTTCTCACAGATTCATATGTGCTCAGTAGTACTAGCTGATGGCATCATTCTAAGGGCCTGCTGAAACGAGTTGTTAAAACCTTCATTCACAGCAGTCGCAATCAAAAATACAGTAATTCAGCTTCTTTTTGTAGTAATTAGGAAACTTTCTGGTCTCTTTTTCCTGGGTCTAAATCTTGTTTTCTAATTTTGCACTTCCATGACAATTCAATATTTGTCCTCATTTTATTTCCAGAATAAGGAAAACAACAGTGATAAACTTGTTTTAAGGTTTGCTCTTAAAATCTTACACTTTCTTCACCCGGGTCTAGGAGAGCCTCAGTGTAGCTTAGGCGGTCATGCCAATTACAGCAGCGACCTCAGGGAAACAAAGTAATTTTATAGAAGGCAGTGGTTTTGAAGCATTGCAGGAGTCAGTTGGTGAGCATCCTGTTGACCAACGTGCTGAGTGATGTTCATTGCAGAGCAGCTCCCTTTAGGCACAGTTAGTTCCTGCTTTGTAGATTAGATCGTAGCAGAAATAGTAGGCGTTACACTCTAAGTAATGCCAAAAATTTACCATAACCTGAAAGGACTAGATTCTGTCCTGAATGAATCAGGAAAGGCTTTTGTTGTGACTTGAAATGGTTTTGTGCAACCATAAGCCACCTTCTACATGATCTGGAAACAGCCTCTACCATAGAGGCTTTTCAGAAGGTGGGGTCATTCACCATGCACTCTGTACTGTCAAAGGCAGCAAGACAGTCCTGACTGGCCAGCTGCATGCAAAAACATGAGCTGCATGGTGCCCTAATTGTAAACTAGAGATTTATGTCGAACATCAAGGAGTTTTTTGTTGATTACTGCTAAAGAAGCCTCGTCAACCTTTTCTACCACACCTAGTCTAACTGCTCTGTCAGATCTCAGATTGTTACTTCAAATGGAGAAGAAAGGAGGGAAAAAGCAGTTGAACTTCATTCACATGGCTGCATCCAGAGGGACTGAAAATGCAGGCACCACTTGTAAGCACATGCTTTGGTGGCAATTTGGTCTCAGAAGACAGGGCTGTATTGGAGCGACATCAGATGGCTGTATACTGTTACACCAGGGGCTCAGAGGAAACGCCTCTCTTTGCTATGCACCCCTAAAAAAATTAAAATCCTTCCCAAAAGCCCTTTTGCAAGCACAGACCATAGATCTGCAATAGAGACCAGCACAAGGAAAATCATACTCAACCTTCCATGACACTAAAGCAAATCCAGGTCTATGCTTGCCAGAGCTCACCTTTACAGATCTCCCTTCTCTTTGTATTGACCCTCTACCCATCATGTCCTTTGTCTGTACCTCCCTACTGTCCCCTTTCCTCAGTCTGATTCTTGAGGGTTCTTTGCTAATCTCTCTCCTCAGTTTCAACTTCAATGCAATTCTCTGCAATACTTCAGTTCCTCTCTAGGGTTACCAACAATAGCAAACAGAGAAACCAGAGCTGTGAATCATTGTGGAGACATGCGGAATGCTGAATACCTGCTCTGCTAATCTAGTTCTTTCTAAAAGCAGCAGAGATAGCGATACTAATAAGGATTTGAACATCTGAATCATTTGAAGATTAAAAGCTGTGAATAATTCAGTGTTCAGCACTGAAGAAAGATGAAGAGAATTGCAGGGTTATGTCCTGACATGCACATTTATGCCCACACATCACACATCTCATTGGTCTAATTTCAGATTTAAGAGATTAAACGGGCAGTTTTTAGATTGAGAGATATGAAACTGGCCTCTATTTCTATATCAGCATAAGGTATTGAAAAAACTGAGTGAGTGTGATTGGGATGGAGGAGATTTTTCTCTAAGAGAATGTGCTTGTATTATTGTTCTTCTATGATTAATGACAGATCTGTCAACTTGACTTCGTAAGCACCTGGTAGTAACAACTCAGCATTCATACGTGATATTGGACTAAATAAAATCCATTGAGGAACCAGAGGGTTTTTTTACTATATTAAAAGGAAAGTTGTTTTAAACATTCTGGAAAGCACTTTCACCTTTTCCTTTTTTTTTCCTTTGACTGATTTTGAGGCTTTCATTCTCCTAATGATGACCAGAGGCAAAAGCAGATGACAGAAGATTCTCATGTCAGGCAGAACAGGTTCTGGTGATCACAGGAGGGAGACTTAATTAAAGCCTTGTCACTAGAATGGAGCTGTTATTTGTCACACAGGAGAGATTCTTTGACACAGAAACATTTGTACAGTCCATTGGTGGGAGTTCAGGGACGAACACCCAGCTCCACATCTGCAGGCAGTTTTCACAGCGAGTGTTGATGTCAATTCATTGTGAAATTTGAATGCACCAATCAATAAAGTAACGAGTTTAAGTCAGGGTATTGTTCCCATCAGAGAGGAATTTCTGGCTTGAAGGAAGATAAATATTATAAATCCAGGATAATCTGATCCTGCAAAAATTTTTATAACATGCCTGTGAGGCTTTCAACACAGGTTATCATTTTCTGATGAAGGATGAGATAGTTCCTGCTCTCTGAAGTGCAATTTTAAATTGATTCTTGAATTTCAGTAATCCTGAAACTAGTTTCAACTCTTCTTTGAATTTTAAAAGTTTATTCCCAGTAGTGTATTTGAAGTTGAAAACTTGGAATAGTCAAGTTTCTTTCACCTTTGGAGAGGTGGAATACTACATTTATAAGAATTGCATGTTAAGTCTGTGTAATACATTGTTCTAGTTACCATGACTACCTCCAATAAATGTTTGTATACCTCAGCAGTGTCTACATCCAGTTAAAGCCCTTTATTGACATTCGCTTCCTGCTGCATTTGGCACAATAAACTGAAGCCAGGAACAATTATGATTTTAAAGGAAACAGATATTGCATGTTCACACTTTCAAACCTTTTTTTTTCAAAATCCCAGGTGGTTAGAGTAGCACATACACAATTAGAGCATGCACAGTGTTTTCAGTCATTTATGGAGCAGCCAGGAGGAGGGCTGGTGCCTGGTCTGTGCATACAATCACACGCTCAGGCGAGCTTTAGTACCCAGCCTGGTAGTGTAATTTGTGTTAAAGTATGGATTCCTATGCAACCTGGAGCACAAAAGGTTTTAGAAGTCCTACTTCATGTCTAATTATTTTGCCTGAAGATATCCCAGGCAACAGATACAAGACTGGACTTTAGGGAAAAACATCTTCACAAGAAGGGCGGTAGAGCAAGGCTGCCCAGAGGAACTTGGGATCTTGGTTTTCCAGGACTTGGTGAGAAAAAAATCACAGCTGACCTGATCTGGTGGTGGCAACACACAATCATTTTGTATGGGGGGCAGTACACACTGATCACCAGACTCTCTTCCATGCAACATTTAAACTTAAGAGAACCTCTTATACAAACTCGATGCTGTAGGTTTAATATTCCCATTCATTCACATAGCTGTATACATGCACACACATGCTTACCCATACAGAAACTGTAAGTAGCTATACAGCCTGCACTTTTAAGAACACTAAACATGCATGTATTCTCATTCGTACCTCTGCAGACAAGTAGATTCCAAAACAGGATTTCTATTATCTGCTTGACATATGTGTGTGCATTATTTTTGATCAAATTGTGGCTGTGGCCTCCGCCGAGGTTTGCAAGATGATTCAGGGAAGGGAGGGTTGCAAAACACAGAGTGCAGCTGCCAGCAGCAGCTCAAGCACTCTGGGGTGGAGGCATGAGCATCACCAGCTGCTGCAGACATTTTAGCTGGTTCTTACTCTCCTGCCCAGGAGGAAGTGAAGGTCTGCTGGCTCAGGAGATGGCACAAAGATAAAAGCATGTCACATTTCCTAGAGATTCAAGAGGTGCTGACATCGTCTGCTTCTTGCAGTGTGAAACTTCTGACTTTTAAGGTTAGCTGCATTGCACAGTTTTATTAGCATTGGACTCCAAGCCTCCATGACGGTAGGATGATTTTGACAACTAGACCAGTCTGCGAGTAAGGCGTACTCAAAGAGGAGCAGTAATTTGGAGCAAACTCAATAAATCTTTGGGTATCTGAAATGCAATGAGAAAGGGAGTACACCTCTGTGGATCAAGGCCAATCTTCCATTAAGGGAATTTTGCTGTGCTGGACCGATGCTAATTTGCAGTGTACATTCTGATGGGAAGAAACACTCATTTTAATTGAAGAGCTGGTTTCTCTCTAAGTCTTTCATGCACTGCAATACCACTTGCAGAAAAATTAACTCTGGGCCACAGTTTCATGTTCTTTAGTCAAAAGCAAACACTTCTAAAATTTTGATGAATTCTACTTTAAGATAGCCAAAGAACAGACATTCATCTGTTTCCAGAAATATCTACTAGCCTCAAAAGACACTGAAATTTTAGATTTAATCACCTGGGCAAAAAATTTACAGAAAAAGAAACAAATCCTCCAGATCTGATATGTTTAGCACACTCACTACCCACAAGATTGGTGGCAAATGTGTCTCTTTAAGGAAATGTTTTAGGTTTCCTTATGTAGAATCATCTAGCAGCCAAGTAAGCAGCAGCAGTAATGCAGCATAAAAATTGTTCAAACACTGTCTGGCATTAGCTCTTATGACTGAACTGCAGCACTGGAGAGAAATATATTGTCAATTTTTTAGTAAAATTAAAAATTTACTTAATGCTAATGTAATTGTTCTAAATACTATTTGTTCCTATCTCTAAATCCTTCCTCACAGATCCTTCTGGTTCCTGTTCTGTATTCTCAGCCAAGACACCCCTTGCAATAGGGAGTTTGGTCTCTCTCATGGACACCAAACCACACACCTTTTCATTCACCTCTCTCTGATCACTGATATTTCTGGCTTGGTGCAGTCCTTCATTTTTCCCAGACCTCAGTTTTCCAATAGATCCCACCTTCCTCAGCTGGTTTTTGGCAGAAGGGGGAACTGGCAGCTGGCAAGCATCAACTCCCAGCAGATGTGCAGCATAGGGAAGGAAGGAAACTCCACAGCAAATGGTGCAGATGGAACCTGACCCTATTGTGTTCACTTGGCCCTGACATTCAATGAACGAATCCTTTCCTTAGCCCTGAGTAGGTCTTTCTGTGGCTTCTGCAAACCCAAGGCTAGTCAACAACTCATCACACAACTAGACACTACGTCTGCATTCTTAAATGTCAGACTTGCCACAGGTTCGGTCTATCATGAGGAGCAATGTTTTCTGCACATATGAAGAAGTAACCCTTAGAAACAGTGAAAATTGCCAAGAGTCAGTTTAACAACATGTCAGGTAGGAGTCATTCAGGGTGAAAATGCCTGAATATCTTAAAATATGCATATACATACATAAAGAAACACAGCTCTTATTGCCACAGATTCCTAGCAAACATATATTACGTCTTCAAAAAAGAACCACCAGAAGAGAGCTTTTATATTAAAATGTAGTGTGACATAGTCATAAAATTCCATCTAAAACAATTTATTAAATTATGTTTTCTATTCAGCCTTATCCTACGACTTCCTGTTTACTTGGAATTAGTTTGTGGGGGATTTTCAGTCTTGTGTTTGTTTTCTTTTCTTTTTTGTTCCACATTATTTCAATGACTTGCAAAGGCTAATAGGGAAGTTCGTTCCAAGAAAGAAGTTAATGAAGGCAGCAGATCTTGATTCCTTACAGAATTAGAAAACTGTGTCCATGGAAACAAAAAGAGAAGTAAAACCTGAGATTCCCCTTTTCTTCTCTGCTGTATGACGTGATGAGAAACACTATCTGAGGACAAATATTTTGTTGTAGCAACTCCAAGACATGAGGTGCCAGAAAACAAGCATCAGACAAGCTCCAAATGATGACACATACTAAAAGGTAGCACCTGCCATTTCCAAAACTACTGTGTCATGACATGTACCTTTGCAACAAGTATCCCTAAGCTATTGGTCTGTCAGTTTGTGTTGGTTTTGTAACTATTGGTTTTATATAAAAACAGAAATCGCTTTTGGTACTGGCTCATGGAAATATGTCATGATAGCTCTTTAAATCATGAATTAATGCATTACCATAACTTTAATGTTGCTGATGTCCCCAACATGGTTTGGGAGATTATCCCCCTCACACAGCTACTCAAATTTTACTTATTATTGTAATCTAGACTGTTACAGCTCATGGTGATATGCCAGCAAGCCTGGCCTAGGGTGACCCTTTCCTCTTACTGTGTTTTATATCTTCCCAGATTTTTCCATTTTCTATTTATAGTACATATTTTTAAAATCTTTGTTTAAAGGAGCACCATCTTAACAGGATGACTCCCCTTTCTTATTTCCCTCTGACATGACTCCCAATAGCCTTTTAGCATCTTCCTTATTCTTCATTTCAAAATGCTGGCCTCCCATCCTTTTACTTTTCCCAGAGAATACAGATCTGCTTTCCCTACTCTTTCTTAATAGGCTGCTTTTTCTGTATCACTCTTGGAGCAGTCTACTGAATCTTCTCTGTTGCCACAGATATAAGTTAACCACCTCTACTTTAATAACTTGTGGCAGCCCTTTCATTTTAAACCTATGAAGGTTTATATCCATTTGACAAATCTGGAGGAATGATTTAGCAAACATAGACATAGATATGAGAGTGACTATGTTTCTGCCTCAGTCACACTGAGGTAAAATACGCACACTCATAGCCACACACACATACACCTCATGCTGGTCATCAGTAGAGCAGTTTGTTTTCATTTGGGTGACTAAAAGGTTAACCTGCATCACTTACTCAATGTTTCTCTTTACTTTTGCAGCTAGTCAACCCAGGCCAGCCATTTCTTCCTTCCTCCCTTCAACTGTCTTAGTACATCTGACAGCAGCAAACCTGCTTGTTTAAAATGCAGTGCTTATTTATCTGCTGTATTCTCTGATTGCCACACCGCTGGTGATCTGAAGCCTGACTATCTCAGAATAATGTGAATAGCTAGATGAAGTAAAAGTCCAGCAAATGGTCTGCGTGGGAGCATCAGAAAGGCCTTCTCTGATTCAAAAACCAGTCTTTTCTTATTCATCTTCCTAGTTGACTAGAACTGAGCAGGGGATACTGAGCTATAGCAAAAGTGATGGTATTTTTCCATTAAATTACGTTTGGTAGCTTGAGCTAACTCAGTTGGAAAAATGCCCTGTTTCTTCATCCTAGTCTGAAAAAATCCCTAAAGCTGAGTCTAGAATTGGCAAGGCTTCAGAAGTGAAGAAGAAGGCTTCTAAGTGCATCAAAAAAACCCTGTCTACCCCATGGCAGTGATTAATGGCAGTGATTTCAATAGACTTCAACATATGTCTTCTGAAAGAAACAAACGAGGCAGACACTTATGCTGCAGCAAGAGCATATCTGGCTAAAAATGCTCCATAATGACACCTTTTTCAAATCTGAGCAACTTCATCTTTTAGAAGATACCTTTGGGATATCTTCTGCATGAAGGCTGGTATTTCTCCTTAAATGGAGATTATTCAAACACTTTTTCACACTATTTGAACATATTTCTTTTATAACCTCAGAGGATTATTTGACTTCACTGCGGTGACAGAGATATCCAGACAAACTGGGCGCTAAACAACATGTCTCCAAAACTGGAAGCAGCATTATGCTGTTATACCACTGCACGCCTCCCATTGGGCTAATCAGCCCCAACTTAGGGGCAGAGCACTCTTCTAGCAACTCTGCTCCCACAGGGAACCCCAAATAACTCACACACAGAGCTAGCTCATGTACCTGTGCTGTCTAGACAAACCTGTAATGTCATTTGTGCATTCACACTCCATAGAAAACTTTTCAGAAGTCCAGGATTATGAAGTGCTTGGCTTCCCTTTAAAATTCTTTCTGGCAATTCCTCCCATAGTCAACCATGACTTCATATTTAATAGCTATAATTAAATCATAGTTTATCCTGTGCTTTAATGGTGATCTACGTGAACAGCTTTGCTTTCCCTAGATAGGATAGTTACTCAAGTCATTAGTTTCCTGGCTGTTCCATAGAAGCGACTCCCATGGTGAAAGCAAGATTAACTTCTGGAGAGTGCTGAAATATATTTCTTTCCAAAGGGCACTTAAAGTATTTGAACTAATTTCTTTGCATGGGGAGAACAAGAAGAAGTCTTCCTGGCACAAGAGCTCTATTATTTATCCTAGTTTCTGCTATTGTCAGCTTGCTCCTGGTAACATCTCAATTTCTTTGAGTAATTCTGCTTCCTATGGAGGAAAAAAAAAAAATCTTTCCTATCTGCTCTTTACCTTATATGGTAAAAATTACGGTAATGTGTTAGGAATGTCTTTGCAAACAAATTGCCACCTTTTGGAAGTCTGATAGCCTCTTTCAGATGTTTCCTGTTTTTTCTATAATAAAAATGACTGATGTGTTCTTGATTTCTGTCCAGTCTTGCTTTCTGTTAGTACCACCTGGTTTACAGCTATGCCACTATGTCACTGCTAAAGTGACACTCTGCTTAGGCTGACTGCTGGAAGGAGAGACTGGTCCTGCCTCCAGAAGTGCAAACAGACCACACACATGGGGTACCAAAGCCAAACACAGTACAAACTTGGCTATGGCTACTCAGAAATGTCGACTCAAAACATACTCAAAACCTTAACCCACAGATCATACTTTCATTGTGCTGTTGCTGTTTTTTTTCCTTTCCCTTTTTCTATCTTTAGGTTCGTTCAAGATGAGTTCCAGTGTTTTCCTTTATCCCTTGACATCTGGGCCCTTAACTGTGATTACAGCAATCTGAAAATCAACCTTCAAATCTATCAGTAGTAACAATTTTCAGCAACAGTACTGTGCTCTTAGAACACAGAGTAAAACCAAGAAAATATTATTCTTGCTTTTTTTTTTTTTTTTTAATCTTGCCAGCTTTTTAAATTTCATCTCAAATTACTCATCGTTCTCTCCCCTGGCTGCTGGAAATAGGTCCTCTCAATTTCCTTCTCCCCCTAGCTCGTTCTGCTGCTTTTAGAATTCTCTTTCATCTTTATTTTCCCATCCTTGAACAAAATGGTTAACACTATTAAGTTAGGGATTTGCTTGGCTGTGATTATCCACTGTAATCTTTATTTACTGGGATACTCTTGATCAAGGTCCGTATTTTAACTTTTCTGCTGGCTACGACATTTATTTCTCTAACTGTTAAACAACAATTCATCATGATATCAGTTCAAATGACACTTACTTCCTAGTTTGTCATAAGTTACATCTTTATATTATTATCTTTCATTTTTTCAATCTGTCATTTTCCCACTCTTTTTCTAGTTATAGAAACAGGGCCCAGTTGAGGTTGTTTCTTTGACAGACAAGGCACAGAATATGAAAGCGTAAGAACTGATGTACTTTGGTTGACCAAAATTCTATTTAGCCCAATCTACTGATCTTGATAATGGTAAGCAAAAGCTGTTCAAGGGCTAGCAGCAGCATCCGTAATTAATTCAGTGATCTATCCCCAAGGTATCCAACCTGCTTCTGACAGTCAGCTTACAGACTTCCTGAGCCAGAAGTTCAATCCAAAATATTGGCAAGGGCTGTTCTTTCAAGAATTTGCCTGATCTCTTTTTGAACACATATAAACTTTTGGCTTCCAGAATATCCTGTGGCAATGAGTTCCATTACATATGTATGTATAAGTTGTGCGAAAACAATTCCTTTTTTGTGTGTGTTTTAAACCCAGTCACTTAATTGGGTATGCTCTCATTTCCAAATTGCTGCAAATAGTGAGACAATGGTTCCAAATTTTATTTCCCATCACCATATATGATATTTGAACTTCTTCCAGAGGCCCCAGCTCCTTTTTAAACTCAAATTCTCATCTTTTGATCTTCCTTTATCTGAAAGGAGGTGAATGTCCAAAAGGCATCTAGGAACATCTCAAGCAGATGCACAAAGTATCTCACTTGGGGACCAATGCTCAGGTTCCAAGTATGTCCTGTCACCATATCTGCAGCTCACCTTCAGACTTACTACAATGTCTTTAAAGTCTGAAAAGTGTGGGGCTGCTTTGCAGCTTACCCTGTCAAAAGAGACTTACAGCTGTAAGCTATGCATCAGGGTCATGTAGCAAAAACTTGTGAAAGGAAAGCACAGCACAGCACAACACGGCAAGATCCTTCAGATTCAGCACATCTGGAGCTGAACTGTGATTTTGGGACATTCAGGTAAGCAGCCAGGCAAACACCTATTTAGTACTCAGCTACCTTTCTGTTACCACATTGCTTAAGAAAAATGTGTAATTACTCCAGCAAGCAGTTTTACATGATATGTAGGCAGACTGTCTGCGCTACACTTTAACAGCCTCTAGCTATAAATAACATTATTAGGAAAGCACATTGCCTTAGATGGAGAAAACAGAGATAATCACCTTTCTGACTGTCTAGAAACGTATTTAGATTTCATGTTTAAAGTTTCAAAATAGACTCAACAAATGCACTCAGTTTTAGACATTGGGTTAAGCTCCTTATCCAAATGATACAATTGAAATAATATTGCCAACAACTTATTGAAAGTTTTATAACTCATTAAATTTCTGGTCAAAAATCTGAAACCTTAAAGGCTCATCAACTAAAAGGTGAATATTAGGGCCATGACCGATTTGTTTCAGGAGGTAAAACACAGGTGGCTGACACAGCTACCCCCCAGCTATGCACATGTACCATGATGGATGCCAGTGGCTGAACCTGGCACCGCTGAAACATCATGGATTCTAGCTTGGGTTTCCAGCCAGTATTAGGGCTGGTTTATGTAGAATGTCAGCCTGCAAATTCTGACTGATTTTGAGGAGGACATTCTGCATGTGTCTCTGCCATGCCAGGGATGTTACAGACTAAAGCCATGTTGCTGCTGACCCTGGCATAGTCAAGTCACTTGATATGTCCTGAACTGTCCTCTTCCTGGAGCAAAATGGAAAAACAGTGGCTGCAGCCTGTCGATCACATCTTTCTGCTTTCATACCTTCAATTCTTCCTTCTTTATGTGGTGGGGAGAAAGACCCCAAGCCCCAGGTCTCTGCTTCCACTCTCGAAACACTATGCCCATTCTCCTCTTTTCAAGCTCTATTGGCCCATGGCCAATAGTGTCCCACCAAGTGTCCCACCCATCAGAGCCTAACCTGGGAAGCCTGATTGCCATTTGCCCAGTGAGCATCTCCCCAGGAAGCTGTGTAACCACACAGCATGCAGTAGCCACTTTGGAATACATTCTGACCCAAGAAAGTGGATATAGCTTTGTGGTAAGATAAATGAGCACGTTTCCACTATGAAGCCAGATTATTCTGGCCATCCTGCCCTCTTGTAATATGTGAATATTTTTGCCCTCATCTTTCATGAGCATTGTTAGGATGCATCAGGTGTCTGTCATGTACACCGCTGGGACCAATACAGCTCTTTATGTTGTGTCTTTCAGTTTGGCCAACTGAAGGTCAAGCACTTCAGAAACAGCCTGACCTGTGTCCAGCTGTAACCAGCAGTGGTTAGGTAGTCAGGTGGAATTTCACCAAGCAGATATGCATATTACTGTTGAAAAAATTAATTGGACAGACTTATCAAACCAGTGACCTACCTATCAAACTAGGCCAACTAGGTTGGTCTTCCACTTTCTATTTGAAGAGATGCAAAATAAATGCACAGCACCTTAGCAAACAACAAGCAAAGGGCGTAACTGGCCTGCAGCCCATGCAGGATATTCATTCACACAGGATACCTGCTCTGAACACTCCTTGCTATAAATTTGGTTTTGGTGTTTTTCCTGACAGAAGGGCAATCACACACCCAGGCACTCCCCATATGTCCTCAGCAAAGTTGTAAAATGAGCTCTCTGAGTCAGGAGTTACACACTGTGGGTAAATACACTTGATAATGACCCACAGCCTTACCAAAGGCTATAAGGATATCTGGTGTGGGACTTGATTGGTATGGATTGTCTTGTATGAGTGCCAGATCCAGATGACATCTCCCACGTTGGAAACATTTTTTTTATAGTTTATGAAAAATATAAGTAAGATTTAAAAATCTGTATTTTTGTCTTCATCATTTGGTTCATCTTAAATTAAATATTTGCACCTTCTGATGATTATCACATACTTCCCTCTGCTCATCATCTGATCATAGCCAGAACTACTGGTCCTTGGTCTTCATTCCTTTCTAAACTTCATGGTATTTGGCTTATTATGGTTGTTCATGCCAATTATTTCTCAAGAAGAGGAGAAACATCACCAATAGCCACATGTCTAAACATAAAAACACCGAAGGCATAGAAAACACCTTTACATTAATGGTTATATCACATGTATGCAATATTAACTGAGCAGCTAAGAGTACAATTGACACCCAAGTTAAAAACAAACAGCTTCATTATAATCTAGGCAGTAAACAGGCAGCTGGATTCTAAAGGATATTCTACTTCCTGCTGCTTTCCACATACGTAATGTTTCTTTCAGATTTCAGTGGGCTTATGCAAACTGGACACTCTACAAATTTCTGATTAGATTGTTTGACTTTCTGATGAATGAGTGGTACAAATTGCTCTTTGTAACAAAATCCAAAAGTTAATCATATTGCCCACTCTTGCCTTAGAGATTTGGCTCCTTAATTCTAACTGTAGCAGCTCAGGCCCTGCTGCAATGATGACGACTCATCATCCTTGCTTACACACAACATTCAGTCAGTGGACAATATTTTATATGTGCAATTTTTGCTTGTTTGCTTTTCAAAACATCCACTTTGCAATTGCTAAACAGGGAAATTAGGAGATTCATAATTAGAGCTTTCCTGAGTTAAACCAATTTCTGCCCAGGTGATACAATTACCACACACTTTGATCACAGTGCCTCTAAAGCAAAGTGAGTTACATGGTCTTTTTCGCCTGAGCATTTCTTACAGAGTGGGTTTTTTTTAGATTAGTTTTAGTTGCTATCAATTCCCATGGATATTCCTGGTTTAATCTCCTTTCTCACTAGGGGCATGACCTAGCTCTCAGCAAAATAGATGGGAACCTTTCCATTAATTTCAATGGATCCCTAAACATCATTTAACAGATCATTGTTTAGTTATGTGCAAAGCTCTGCTAGGGGTGGCTTTTACAACTATTTTGTAAAGGAGCCATACAGAACCTGGAAGTTTATTTCAGGTAATTCATGGCCCTATCAGGTAATGTAGTAGAATACATTATAAGTGTTAATGTGAGCACTGATATCTAGACAAATATCTCATTTATTCACTGCCATTAGGGCTCTTGAAAAGAGCACCCCATAAATTCTTAATGATAAGTACCTAAAATAAGTGTCAATAAGATGTACTGGATCAGAGCAGAAAACAAACAAGCTGTCATATTCTGAGATCTTTTTAGTAGTGCTTAATTATGACACCTGAAGAAAGTACTGCCCTTCTTCTTGAAAGAAATGTTTTGCTAAGTGTGACACTTACATAGATCAGAAAATAAAGTCTCCCAGGTAGAGTAGATGCGGAGAAGCCAATGCAGGAAAAAGGTTGCCTCTCTGTTTTGTACTGCCTCCCAGCTTAGAGAGTTAAAATCAGATTCCAATTTCCAGATAATACACCTTTGTCCAGAACCCAATACCAACAATTTGCGTGTTTTTTGTTAAATCTGTAATAGTATCTAAATAAAATTTTGAAAAAATATTAGTTGGAGATGTGGGGAAAAAATGAAGAAATCAAAGAAGTGTAACATGTATTTATCATGCCAGGCTCTCCAGATATTTTTCAGTCATAGCAGTCTTTCCGAGCAAATGAAAGGTGGGTAAATCATTTGAGGAGAGTTACTGGGAAATTATTACTTCGACTGAGAGACAATGGGTAGTGTTAAAGGGGGGACTTCCGGCTAGAGGAAGACCAGCAAGGAAGTTTCTAAAGGATCAGTCAGGGCCCATCTTGTTTAATACTGTCTTCAGAGAATTGGCACAGAAATATAAACGAGCTAATGAAAGGTGATGACAATCCTTGAAAGTATCTGTCATCACAGTGAAAGAGCAGGATGCTTTAAATGAAGAGCTGGACAACTTTGCGGCCTAGAGTAATAGAAATGGCACAAAATGCAACATTAGGATAGCTAAATTTTTCAACCACTAATAAGACCTTTTGTTACAACAGACTACTTGGAAATAAATGAGAGGGAGAAATAACTGAGAGCACCAATTGCTCACAGTATGATCATGATCCATCTACGTGATCTGACTGTGAAGAAAGCAAGTGCAATCCCCATTAATCCTTTTTCCAGGAGAGATAAGAAACTATTAATGTCATTGTACTTGTGAAACCTCCTCTGTATATAGTTCTGATTGCTTGTGTTCAAGAAAGGTGAATGCATGCTGAAAAAAAATACAGTGAACAAAATAATGACAAGCAACTGAAAGCACTTAAGTTGTCTAGCAGAACAAGAACTGTGAGGTAATATGCTTGCTGCACCACAGGGGTAAAACAGAGGGGCCAGAAAAAAGCAGTAAAGCCAGAGGACTATGTCAGGATGACTAAGGCCAAGCATAAACTGGCCATGGGTGAACATAACCTAGAAATTAGGAAAAATTTTGTAACCATCAGAATGTTATGACCTGGAACAGCTCTTCTCCTATAAGTGTGGGGCCATATTTTTGCAAAGGAGCTTCATGAGATTGTAAAGAAGAAAATGTATTGTGGACACATGAGATAGAAAAGATTTGCACTTCCATACTATAGTTTTATATACAGACATTTCAGTCTTCACTTAAAATCTCATGGTCGGTTTTTGATGAGTAGGTTGGTGAAGTTGGGTCATTGAGGGGCCCAGCTGTAGTTTTTTCACAAGCCCTTGAGACTGATGACTGATTTGCAGCAGGCTCAAAAATATTAGCAATCAGACCATGAGTCAGAGCTAGGATAGATGGAATTTCTGCCAGAATATTTCCCTTGCTGTGGCACCACACAGTATGAAGTGCACTGAAGAGATGGACAAATTTTTTTCCATTCCATTTCCCTTTATCCCATATTTACCTTCATAAATGTAGCCCATTACATTGATTGATGCATAAGTATTCCCAAAAGAGAGAAGCTGGGTAATTTACGTTCTTGAGTTACTCCTGCTAACAGTTGAACTTAGGATTATTTTCTGTGAACATTAAAAATGTTTTCCATAGGTAAAAACTACAGTAATAACAGTGTTTCTCCAATAAACACTTCTTGGTATCTCCAAGATTTCTGTTCAGATGTATAGTTCTGCTTGGCATCCATGAAGCTTAATTGTAAAAGCAGGAACTATATCACAGGTTGTTGGAAGGATTCAGATACCAGCAGTAGTTTTTGTCCTTTCATTAGCAGTCTTCCCTTTTGTTGAAGAAACGTCATGTGCTAACCTTCACAAGGTTGTCTGAAGTGCTATTACCTTTGTTTTACATATAAGGACCAGGGAGACTAAATGACTTATTGAAAAAAGTAGAGAAATACTGTGAGGAGATCACAAGCAAGATCTCCCAAGGCTGGGAGTAGTGTTCCAGCCACTGAATAACTGTTCTCTTTCACCCTGGAAAACTTCAGCTGAGGTTACCAGGGATTCCTGCTGTGAAAAACCAATGGGATTCATGCCTGGAATAGAAAGTACACTGTGAAGACACATATATTTCTAGTCTGTGCAGCTGAAATGACGAACAAAAAGCCATCAATACTTTCTACAACATAGAAGAGATGTGGCTACAGAAGGACTCTTGGCACTCAAGACCATTAATTTTGGCTCTCTGAACACAGTGTTGTGCTGTCCTGCAAAAAAAAAGGGCATTCTGTTTCTGTTGTAAAAGGGGTTGTGTAAGAACAGAGACAGGCAAATATACAAGAAGGCTTAAAGAAGGAAACCTCTGATGCACTGTGTGTTTCAGATCTTTATCACTGATTTAGCTTGTCCGTGGCAAGAAGCTGTTGTTTATAGACCTCATGTTCCTCTCTGACAAGAGATTTGGACTCTGTTGGTTTGTAGAGTGAATGGTCTGACTACGTTTTTGAGTTATCTGCTTTGCCTACTTGCCCTATAGAAGCCACCAAGAAGTTTTTCCAGTGAGATCTTCCTTGTGGCTACACAAATTTTGGCTTATGTCCACTGTCCAGGCTTAAGCACCTAATAGAAATATGGGGTAAAGTTATACTCATGCTGCTTTACTTTTAGGAACACAACCTTATCAGACAGCTGCTAGCAGTACCACCTGCTAGTTACACACCTCAGACAGGTAAGCTTCACAGCCCACTTAGCAGTCATTTAGACCTAGAAAGAAACATCAAGATTAGGGTTGTTTGAAATCCCTTTTTCTTTGACAGTTAAGCTGTCTGAGATACACCTGCAAGGAAAGATCTAGCAATATCCTTAAGGTCCAAAACCCCAGATTCTCACCACTGGATAGGGTGAAGCTACACATTTTTTTGGTGGTGTATCCCTAGTGGTATTCCCCAGGGTATTCCTGGAGAAGGAACCAACCTTTCGTATGACAGCCTAGTGGTTGTAGTGTCTTTCTTCAGTATTCAGAGGGTAAGAGTAATATCTCCCCTGCATAGTGGGATTACATGGATAGGCACGTTATTGATTAGCCTGGAACTGAAGAGAATCTTTTCTCCCTCTGTTAAAATATGAAGCAAAGAGGTAAAGCCTGGTGAGAAAGAGAAAGAATGATTCCATGGTCCTAGTAGTCAGACTGTCCCTTATAAAATGAGCTCTGCAAAGTGACTGCTACTTAAGTGTACTAAAGGCCCCTTATTGAACAGTGTGGCATCACTGACAAAACAGACAGGTCTTCCTGAGAGTTGGGTTTGAAACCTCTCATGCTCAGAAGGGCTCCAGATCTTCTAGAGAAGAAATATAAATTATTACAGAAAAGCTAGACTAAATCTATATCTTTTCAAAAGAAAGCAGCCTGCACAGAGCACTGTTTTTCTCAAGAGACTTTACATTACCAGTGTATTTGATGAGGTATCTCCCAAAGAACTTGGATGACGGAACAGCTACTGCTGATCTCAGATGAGATCTGCATGCCCATTTGCTCAAAAAAGATCTCTGTGACAAAGCACAGATGTATAACTCTAGGCACCAGGAAAATTTCAGGTTAAAGAGGTTATAAAATTTCAGGTAAAAGAGGTAAGCATATACTGATATTAGCAGCTTTTTCTACCAGCAGGGTTTTCTATCAAGATTTTGGTTTTAGGCTCCTCAGAAACACTTTGTTCCTGCTTTAGGATTAAAATCCTCTGTCATATATAGCCCTTGGTCCAGTCACATGTGATAGCTGCAAATCCAAAATCGAAAATAAGCTTGAATTGTCAGCTTTGTTCACACAAAAGTACTCATCAAAAGTGCAAATGAACTGGAGGTTGTTACTCTGGATATGCACTGTGTCAGATTTTGGATCCTGCAGATTTCAAAGACATGTAACTGAGAACAGAACATCATGTGCATCTAAATGGTTTTGCTTTATATGCCTTGTCTTCTGTTAACTCACCTTAAGTTACTTAAGTATTGAAGGTGTAAGTGAAGCTGAAGTGGTAAATAACGTGTAACACTGCACTGCTACGTACCCAAAGAGCGTTTTGCCTTCAATTTGAACTGCGCTCACTGGTACTGGTGATATTGTGGTATTGGTGTCTCCCAGACACTGCAGTGACACTCTGTGAATACACCAACCTGGCAAGAAGGCATAAAGAGATCGCATTTACAGGAACTTCCTTTCACCCTGGTCACACTATGTTTTGAGAAGATCTGGCAGGAACCTGCTTTGAGCAACAGCTTTGCCTTGGTTGGCAGCTGGGTTCTCTGTGTTGCCGGCAGAGCTCCAAGGTGATCTCACCATCACCTTCTCTTTAACCTCATTTCCTGAGGAACTTGAGCTTCTCTATTCATGCTGTCTTTCCCTTTGTATTTCAGTTTGTCTGTCATTCACCTCCTACCCTGGTAGCTTTTAAATCTGACAGCTGCTGACAATCACGTCAGACAAAAAGGGAAAATTTCTGATGGGAGATGAGTCCCTGCAAGCCTTGTGAAAATCAACAGGTGTGTAGAGGAAAGCAGCTAAGGCAAATCAGAGAAAAGAGAAACACAGAAAAGTTTCAACATGAGCCCCACAAGACCTTGTGGCTAGACAAAAGCCACACATGTGTCTGTTTACTGATCAGCATGCATATGGGCCACAGCATCTGCAGCACTGTGCTACCCCAACATGTAGTTAAAGGACATGGGCATGGGATGAGGTGAATTAAAAAATACAGAAATAGAGGAAATAATAGAAATGAGTTAGGATTTATGTGGGGATGTGTACCAGACATGAGGGGATTGGGGAAATCTTATGGACTTTTGAGAAAAACTATGATTATCGTGGGAAGGCTAGATGAAAATCCATAGGAAGCTGGGCTTCCTTGTTCTGCTTCTCTTGAAATGGGTTATGTGACGTATTTAGAACAGAACCAGCTCAAAGTATAGTGGCAAAAATGCAGATCTTCAGAGTACAACTAAATGACAATTTCATTAGATACTCTCTTCATTCCAGATTAGGCCAAATTTGACAAGAGATGTAGCTGCGCCAGTGCAGTAACTGTATTCATAGTGAAAAGGGACTTGCAGCTAAACTTTCTATAAAGTCCCCTGCTGAGTAGTTACACTCCTAAAAACTGAGTATCTGAGTTTAAACTAAAGAAACATTGGCTGCTTCAAGTACTGAATGTGGGTTATTTTCAAGCATAAAAGATACCCTTCCTGCAGATAAAACAGGCCCCCGTCAAAGATCAACAGACGTCTCTGCTGTCACACACTTGAGCTCCCTGCTTGCTGCCAGCATCTGATCCTCTCATCATTCAAGCTGCATATATGCTCGCTCACTCCCAGGCTCTCTTCTGAAGCAAAATGACTAGTTTCCTTGGAGAGGAAGCCTGGACACAGTTGACAGAATAGTTTGCTCCAGGCTCTGCTCCAGACGGACAAAATGGACTTGGACTGCAGCAAGTTTAACTCCCTCAGCCCATGACAGTTGTCTGATGTTATTCCAATAGCCTTGTGTCCTTAAATCCCCTATGTGCTGTCATGGCAAGCCACAGTCAGGCAATGCATACTCTGAATTAGTAAATCACAAATGTTTAATAATAATCTCTTAGGGCCATATTGGGTCAGAGGAGATCTGGGCCCAGAACTATCCCAAATCTGGCCACACTGCCCTAAAGAAAGTAGTAACTCCTAAGCAGTGTGGACAGGAGTTATCTTGCACAGTTTGGCCTGGGGTCAGAGACTACCCCTGGGGCAGCTGCCCTGGTAGCACAGACATGGCCTCAGAGAAACCAGGGCAGACACCGGAGCTCCCAACAGAAAGACTTTGCTCCTAGGCTTATGGCTGGAATTTGAACTATTCACACTGATAGGTGCCACCCCTTGCCATCAGCTTTCACTCCGGAGGGAGACATGGGTGGCCCCTCCAGCCCTTCTCCTCAGAGGCTGCTTAAAGTATTCCCTCAAAATAGGTAATGAGGTAATAATTATATTTTCCTAGTTGCTTAAGGAGAGTGTTAGAAAAGTTAATCCAGGGATCAAAGGTCTTTGTTAACAGAGTGTCTTTTGAATCCCATGTGTGCCAGTCACAAAAATAACACAGAAGGTGTACATATCTGAAAACGACAGCCAGGATAGAAACCAAAGCAGTCACTGTCTTCTAATGGCATTTAGTGTCTTTCATATGTTTGGGTCAAGTTTGATTTCACTGCTTTATGTAATTTGCTGTAGGATTTAGCCAGCTGCTGAATGTTCTCATGCAAGTAGAACTTTCCAAAATGGCCTTAAACTCCAGTGACGAGTACAGTTATTTGTATGTCAACTGCAGGTTCTATTTATAGGATGATGAAAATATCCCCCAATCAGTAACTCTCTAAGAGACAAGCATTTCATAAAAATAGATTATTAAAAACAAACAAAGAAGCAGGCATGGTTTAGGATAACAAAAACATTGATATTCCAAGCTCTCCTTGTACGCCTTACATTTAAGACATTAGTAAATTCAGAGAATAAACCCATTCAGACACAAACACACTAGCTTTACATAAGGAATTTGGGTTTTCAGGGAAAAGGAATATTAATACATCCTATTGTAAATGAACACAAAAATAAGTGGAGGTTTTTAATGACTCACACATAAAATTAAATTAACTGCTTTCTGTGATATCCAGTAGAGCGTGCATGAGGGCACTTACCAGAGGTGTAGGTGCTTTTAAAGGGTGTTGATTTAAGACCTGATTTGTTTGAAGACTGACTTGAAAGAATTTCAAAGGATGTAGCTTAATTAAAAATATTCCAAACTTTGCATTCCTCGCAAAACCTTTTGACCTCTCACGACATTTAAAGCTTGAAGGTGAGGAGCTGACTGACTGCTTCTCACTTCAGTAAAGGCACTCCCGATCCTTCCCCCCATGCAGTAACCCTCATTAATTGTTGATAGGCGCTCATTACACCAACCTAAACCAAGCGTCCAGGGGGGGTTAGTATGTTGCAGGCACCTTCTGCACTGGGGGAACTGTTTCCAGCTGCGTGTCAAACTTGCCTAATCCCTTCAAAGATCCACAGAACAGAGCGTGCATGTGAAGCCGTATGTGCTGCAGATATTGCCAAGCCTGGCATTCCCACCGATGGAGGAATCAAATGGAGCTATCCATTAACAGGCCAGAGAGGAGTCATTAGAGGGACTCCTCAGACCCCTGCTGCCTCCCATGACGGATGGCCTGCTGTCACCCTCTCTGAGGGGGCCTCTCACCATGCAGGCTGTTTGCATTCAGTCAACACTTTGCTTTTATAGGCCTGTGGAGCCAAAGATTGCTAGACTTTTGAACCCCAGGCTAACTTCTGTCTGGCTACAGCCTCATTTTCTGGAGCCAAAATCTTTTTTAACAACTACACAATAACAAGTAATTAGGGTAGAGTCTGCTAATCTTCTCCTTTGGGCCTGGAGGTTGTGTATTCAGAATCGGTTGGGGTGAAGGTAGAATTACTGCCATCAAAGCCTGAGGTTACTTTGTAAAAGGGGTTGAACTCTGGGTCAAGGAAATGTTAACTGGACAAAGAGAGATCAGGGCAGATAGTGTTAAAATTAAAACTGTCTTACTGAGATAATGCAGAATTGACTGCTTTTCTTCTGGAAAGTAGCTGAACACAAGATGTGAAGGAAAAGCTAGAGTACTTCTTTCAAAGGATGAAAACAGCAATAAATGATCTATTGACTTACTTTCATTTGGGAATTTATTTTTAGGCTCTTTATACAGTCAGAAAAAGTAAAATATCTTATTTTTATGGCACCTTGTATTTGGGCTACTCTGTTTCCTAAAGCTGTTTGATTTATTAAATTAAATGAGTTAGTTCTTAAATATATTCTTTCTCTCAAAAGCCTCAGTGCGAAATTCATTAGAAATTGAGAGGTTTCTGCTCTTGACTTAAGAATCCTGAGTACAAATGGGACTTGCTGGGTGTCCGTAAGGATAAACAAGTTCAGACTCATGTACATGGAGGAAACATTCTCCAGAAGAGAGTGGTGCCCATGCCCTGGTTATAGCACTACTAGGCTGGTTTTCATACCTCCACTGCTTACACATGGCATAGGTTGAGGAGAGATTCCAGTTTCGTCAAGAGGTTAGAGCCCAACCACTGGAAGTCTTTAAACATGGAAAGTAAGAACAGGGATTCTGCCTGGAAACCCATCACAGAGCAGGGCAGCCCTCATTCCACAGCATGGACTCGCTCCAAAATTAATTCCGCTCGCTGCCGTCAAGGATAACAAATTCACCACTACCCCCCTGCCACTATCAAAGCTGACAGCTCCAACAGGATCGGCGGTACTTTGTTCTCCCCCATCACTGCAAGCAGGCTTTTGCCTGCTCCTGCCGGAGGAATTTGAGTCCCTATATGGCAGCAGAAGGCTGGAAATGCTGAGGCCAGCCGTTTCCCATGCCAGGTTCTGCTGAGCTCTGCCGTGGCACCTTGGCCACCTCCAGTTCAGTTCTCAGGGTAAAGGCATATTAAATGGTGCTGCAATTGCCAGTGGGATTAAGCCAAGTACATTAAAGCAGATATGGCTTTCTTCTTCCAAACTGAGCTATCAGAAGAATCCCCTTATGGGTCCTCTGCAAATTTGAAGGTTCCCAGAGTAGCTGATTATGGCAGAAAGAATGCTTTGTACCAGACCAGTGGTGGCAAAACCAACTCTCAGCTCTGTGGTGGGACATTTGAGGCACAAAGAAAGATGTCTCCAGCCCCACCTCTTCCTCCCAGGGAGGTGGCACCCTAGAGCTCCCCCTGGGACTATGGACAGAAGACTTTCCAGTCTGTCCATTAAAAATGGCACTATCCAGTCTTCTTTAGCTCCCTGTTATTTTATTGGCATTTCCCAGGGGTTTTAAGGACCCCAGGCTGACATTACCTTCAGGAAAATGTAAACTTCCCCTATACATGAGATAAATGAAACAGGTTTTCATCAGTAATAGCTTTCTTTTGTGATCGGTAGGTTTTGCATTTATTTTCTTTTAATTATGTCAGAGTAAAATAAATTAGTGGTGATGACTAATCATGGACACAAAAGCATTTCTCATTCCTTTGAAGGATTTTTCTGACATGAAGTTTAAAGATGACAAGTGCATTTTTATGTTAATTACAGCCATGTGAATTACCCCAGATAGATGGCACAACAATGATGCTAAAATCCACCAAAGTGAAAGCTGCCTTTCTTTCTGAAACCTCACACAGGAACAGTGTTGGTGGTACAACAGACACTGGGATATGCTTCTTCTAGGTTCAGTTTGGAAGGAACTGCTCTCTGCTGCACTAGCAGAAACACCAAACTAGTTTGCTTTTTGCCTGTTTTAAATGCCTCACTAGAAGCATTAATCACTCAGATTAAACTAACCAGTGTAGCTGAACTGTGAAGCAGTTCTGTATGTGTGAATGTGACAAACTGGTTTTCAGTCAGATACCTCTCAGACTGAAATTTAAACCTCTGTCCTAATTCAAATGCTTTCACCCATACTCTTCCCTGTTTTAACTCTGCAAAATGGCATTTTGTGGCTACCAGTGAAAACTGCCCACCAAAATACCACCCTATACTTCAATTAGAACTACTTTTGGGGTTAGAGTATAATTTATAAGCACATCGCAGTTGATATACAAAGATCTGTCTGTTCAAAACGAGAAGAAAAAAATAGACAGAAAATGATGGTGCAAAATCAAAAACTGGCCTTCTTTTGCAAGGAACTTGTAATTTCACATGTGGGTGTTTTACCCTGTTGGGCAGCTAGCAAGCCATTCTGGGGGTCTTGCAGGTTTGTTTCCTTTAGGAAAAGGTGTGCCCTCTGGTACCACCTCATATGAATTCTTGAAGATTTTTTCCATGTACCCAACAGAAGCAGACATCAGGAAGTACTTTTCTTGCCCAGAACCACTCCCCAGCATGTCTTTCCAATTAATTCTATGCCCAGACACTAGGGCCATAGTTGAACTTTATAGCTAAGCCAATCTCAGCTCAAGCTAATATTGAAAGGTTCAGTTCTCTCTGTCCCTCTATTGTCACTAATTGCATCCTCCTATTCCCAGCACTGTGCTGTGTCTGATGCTTTTCTGATGTCATGGTGTGTTATATCAGGGCTAGATAACCAGAAAAAATATTGATAAGGTTTGCAGAGCATTGCAGATAGGCAAGGGCTTATGACAGCAAAGGAAAAAACAAGAGGGCACAACTGAAAACTGAGAAGGAGAAAAGGAATAGACGCCTTTTCAGAGGCACCTGATCATCTGATTGCCTGGCCTAACATCAGAGTGTACCCTGCACCCTGACTGTCTGCTCCATTTCAGTGTGATGACCATGACTTCTTACCTTTTTACAGTCTTTTTTCTTTTCTGTACAAACAACAGCTTGCCCATCATATTCTTGTACTTGCATGCACAGACCAAGTATTTTAGTACTGCTCAAGCTCTATCACGCACTCATTGCCTTGGGCCATAACCCATGTCTGCTTCCTACCCTCTTTGTATAAAAAAAGCATTCATTAAACTCTCTGGTACTGAGTCAAAAAGAAGCAAACCCACTGTCTTCAGCCAGGTCTGTTATTACCAACAGATCAAAAACTTGCCTGACAAAAATTGTGACTTCTAGGCAGACACCCAAGGTATGAAAACAGCTAGAAACTTCTACAGGGAATGAATCAACCCTCATCATCATTGTAGGCAGAAGGAAGGCTCTAGGAACAGAATCATCTGACATTCACTTTGTAACAATACAGGTTCCTTTCTATGTTTCCTGAATAACAGTAACTCACATTTATAAGAATACATTAGAAAGTCTATTCTTCCTTTTTCCCCCAAGTAATGGCACTCACACGCACTGCTCCTGGGCCTGATTCATCGCTGTATTACTTCAGCTTTATTTCAGAAACTCCATTTATAGTGCCGCAACAACATAGACTATGAGTCCTGTCTGTGATGCTCTCAAAAGCAAAAGGGTAGGATGGACTTCTAAGTAGCTCTTGAGTTAGGACTGAGTTGCCTAAGTTCCCTGTTTGATGCTCTTCTGTGGGACCTGCTCCCCAGAGTGTGAGGGCTTTGTATTTCCTAAACAAACTGCTTCTTCATGCTGAGCAGCTAAAACACAAGGGCATTCAGTTCAGTTGTTAATTCAGAAAATTCTAGCAATGTGAGAAATTGCCCTCCTCAAGAATTCCTAGCTTCTTCGATCATTAGTCGATATTATCAATTATTATGCAGCCTGCAGCATCCAATTGTTTTCACAGCCAGAACAATGCCGCAGTGTCTGATTTTGCCAATAGTTAAGCATGTGAATAACTTTACTGACAGGAATAAGCTCACTGAACTCTGTAATAACACTGAGCAATCCAGGGATATAGATAAGAACTGTCATTCTGGAATACAGCAACATGCACATTATTTAAGTCAAGCTACTCACTGTACTGTGGAGGACTCAGGAAAAAGGGAGATTTTCTTTTGACCTCAGATAATCATCGTATTATTATTAACATCACAATAATGTCCCATAGCTCTAACCAGCTCTCATTAGCCAAGGTACATACCAGATGATTAAGTCCCTGCCAAAGGAAGCTTACATACACTTTAAAGCATAAAGAAAAAAAAAAAAAAAAAAAAGAGAATCCAGTTAATTTTATTCCACCATAATTGACAGGGTCTTTTAAAACCTTAATACTGCAATAGCAAACTGAAGGCTTGAGTGTGATCTCTGCTACTTTTTGTAAAGCCATAGAAATGTCATTAATTTAGACCTCAACAGAGAGGCTGAAATATCTATTGTTGCCATGAAGTAAAAACACTACTAGAAGAACAATACTGAGGTTGCAATGTCAAGCACTTTAAAGCTTACAGAACTTGTGCACCTAGCTGCCACTTGAGACCCCTCTAAGTGTACATTCAACTCCTGATGAACCCCAGGAGCAGCTACATTTTCTCATCTCTTGCCTTTCCAGCAATATCACCAAGATGCCCTGCTTTCTGTCAGCTGATGTGCATGTTCTCCTCTGGCTAACACCAAAACTGTTCTTAGATGACTGATCCCATATGTATTTTGCCCAGGGAAAACAGGGATGTAAAGAGTATATATACCACACAGTGCAGAGACACTCAAGACATCTTTAATCGGTGCCGCTCAGGTACAGAAACAGCATAGCTGTGCAATCCAACTTACCAGTTTTAGGGCAGACTCACTGCACCACTCTCTACCACACTGATGTGACCAAAACCATTCTATGATTCTGTCCCCTTCCTCCTCACAGGGTCTGTGCTGTCACTGCTCAGTGGGGCTGGCAGCTCAACACCAGGAGACAGCTCAGCTAAATTTTATCACTGCTAACTTATATAAAGTTCAAGATGTGGTTGCTTAGCATGTGCAGATCACCATATTCCAACTGTTCAAATCTTGGGCAAAAGTTGCTTTTCAGGGAAGAAGCGCCAGGCACATTCCCAACACATCCGGGCAAATTTCATGTCCCTTCCTCTGGATAGAGAGTGCCGAAGATGTTTGAGGAAGTAACAGATTTTGCTATACAGACAAAAAAAGAGGCATTCTCTTAAGAAGGGGGGGGGGAAGGCCAAGTCTTTTATGATGACATTTTCAGAGGGATAGTAATTTCTTTTCATCTTTATAGATCAGCCCAAGGCATTTATATTCAAGTCTAAACAAAGCCTAGTGGCAAAGCTGTAAACATCTGAACAGTCCTCTTTTAAGAGGAAGCATCAGTCCACCTTAAAAACAGACATTGTCTGCTGTATGCTCTGATGGTAATTTGTAAATATAAAAAAGATTTTGTTCACATACAGTAGCCTGCAAAATTTCACTCAAAACAGAAAACCTGGATGAGGGATTGTAAAAGTGTTTGTGAAAGACTAATTTGTTATTCCTGATTGTACTTCCTAAAATCAGACACATTTTGTCTTTGTTTATAACAAAAACATCCGGCACAGAATTTCAGCATTACTTCATTCCTAATGCTTAAATTGAACAGCAGCTCAGTGCTGGGCTTCAGCATGGGTTGAATTTCAGCCCAGCTGAGAAGTGCTGCACTACGTTCCTTCACAGACACCAGGGCCGACCTAGAAACCCCTCAAATGAATGAATGCTGTAGAAATACTGACACAGCAAATACAATTTAGATCATTGACAGCACAAGAAATCCTGATTGACCAAGCAATAGCTGAAGTCTTACTGATCCTGAATTTAATTTTTTATTGTGTCAGTAGGTCCCTAAAATTATCAGGGTTTAAAATAAAAAGTTCTCTCACTGCCTTGAGAAATTTTGGCTCTCCAGTTCTATGTCTGGCTCAGAATCCTGTAATATTACTGTATGCAGGGAAAAAGATCTACAGAAATCACTGGTGTCCCTAATGGTCTCTACATACAGGCAGATAATGCCTTCATGGGGTTCAAGAGTATTGCATCCACCAGTCTGGCAGACTCTCCACTGGTAGCCTCTGCTCTTACACTGATTTATATCCTTTCAGTGTTCAACCTACCACTGAACAGCTAATGCATTTTCACAAATACTAAATACTAGTGCCTCCAGACTGCCTTTGCAAGGATGTCACTTCCCAGCAAAGGGAAAAAACACAGCCTTCAAACTATAAAGAACTTTTTCCCCAAGTAAACCGAGTGCCAGCCACCAATGTTTTTCAGATGGCTACACCTGCAGATGGGAATTTACTTCCTACAGAGTTGAGGTAAGCAGGAAAAAAAGATGAAAAAAAGAAACCTCTGTAATGCCTCAAAAAATGGCTTCAACAGAAAAACAGAGGAGTTCATTAAAATAAAAGTCCTGGAGTTAAGCAAGGACATTAGCCATTTGGGAAGGTGGAAGATCTTGGTAGTGGGACTTTCTAAAACACTTGTGCCTCTGGCAAAATGAGCAAAGTGCTTCACCACGGTTTCCACGTTATGGTAAACAGACCTCCCACGTAGCATCATTTTATGTCGCTGGTATCTGCAGCGCTGGAACAGCCTAGTGATGGGAGAGCGCCAGCTTTTCTGTGTGCTTCCTGCGTCCTGGGGATTGCAGCTGTGAAGTAGAGCAGGGCCCACTTTCTGCTGCATCTCTCAAATATAGTCCTGAATGCAACTTCTGTCATTAAGAAATATTTCCTAAACAGACTCCATACCCCCACTTTCCATCTGATAATCATCTCCTTGTGTTTGTGGTAAGTCAACATCCTTCATCTTTGCCTTATGAGGAAAAGCTATGGCTGTGAGCACTCCAAAATTCCCTCAGCGCTTGCAGATCCCTATGATAACAAACAACAGAAGTATCTAACACACTTTTTTCTTTCCCTTACAGAGACAAGCACTTTACTCAAAAGAGAGCAGCTCCCATACCAGCTTTCTGCCTGCGCTATCTACTAAGTTACAGCACATGCTTATCTCTCAAATTTGGCAATGAAGAAAGGAGACACATGATGCAGCACCATCTGTTTCTGGCTGGGATTGGCAAGGGAGGAAAGGGCACAGTTCATATACCCAGATGTCACCACATGCCATGAAACAACACCAGTAGATAGGCTTTATTTTCCTTCAGCTATGAAGAGTTTGGAGCAAATCGACCACCCTCCCTGAATACAACATCTTGCTGGCATCCCAGGAGTCACTCGTGTGTGCTGCTGTGTGATGGTGGGGCCTGGCCCCATACTCGTGTTCCTGGGATAATAGCAATGCTGAACACTCACACACACAGTCTAGGGGGGCACAGAACTCAGCTTCGCAATTTATTCCACCATCCTCACTCAGGCAAAGCTTTTGGTGATTTATAGTGCTGTGGAGAAAGGGCCTAAGCTGTAGCCTTCTTTAAACGTTCACATGCAGGGCTTTTTTTCCTGGAACTCTGAATAACATGTCATCACACTTCTCAGCAGGGAACAATTTCTGGATAGGCTTTTCAGAGAAGCTGAAGAAATGCTCTCCAGACACACAACTGTTAAGCCCAGCTTCACTTTTGCAAGCAGAGCGGCCTTTTGCGGCCACATTTTCCATCTCTCCCCACTTTCCTCACCATTCCTTCACTCCTCGAGTGGGATCAGTGCCCTGTGATGATGGATGGGCCCCAAGGAAAGACTCCTTCTTCAGCTGGCCTTCCCTTTCAGCAGCAGCAAAGTGCTACATAGAGAAGACTCAGGGAAGCCATGCAGAGCCAAATCTACACAGCAACAGGGAGCAGAGATGGGGAATAAGGTCATCTGCTAGGAAGTGGCAAGAGGACAACAGTGTTATTTTCTTACTTCTTCCTCTCATACACACCTTTTCTATAGCTCCCTACAAATGACTGAGTCCACGAGAATCGTCCTGCTTTTCACTGTGAAAACAAAGAGAAGTAGGGAGGCTTAAGGCTGGGAGAAAGTGGAACTAATTTAGGGAACATGAGACAAACAGCAAGGGAGTAACAGGGAAAAGAGAAAGGGTAAGAAAATTGTAAGTATGATAGAAGCTTAGGAAAAGGTCTGTGGAAGAACAGAAGGTATAGAAGGAAGAACAGCACTAAAAAAGGATAAGAAAGAGAATGGAGATAGAGAAAATTACGACCAACAACAACAGCAACAAAAACCCTGAAAGAGTTGTAAGACATTTTGAAGGTGGCTATAGGGTGGTTTGAAAGGACGTGAGTGGGAAAGAGGAAATGCAAGAAGAGGAATCAGCACAATGAGCTACATGATGTTACTGCATATAAAATGGAAAGCAAAGTGTTAATATGCACTCAAACACTGAGGGGAACCTTGGCCTTACCAGAGCAAAGGGAGCATGGATGCTGAGGGACACAATTTCACCCTTTGTGTTAAAGCCACAGATGGGTCATGTGAGAAAGCTCTGATCACTCCTGAGGGTACAGTTTTCCTTCCTAATATTTCCATAGCTTCTGAAGGAAATCAGTACCTCACACTCCTACACTATAACACGAAGCAGGTTGTGATTTTTTTAGCTGCAAAGGGCTTACATTCCCCTATTCACATCAAGCCTGTCCCTACAGGCACAAAGGATTTATTCTTCTCTTTACAAATGACTTTACCAACTGTGGAACTGCAATAACTGCCAAACCCCCCCAGAAGCTGGAGACCTCTGCCACATCCCAGCTAGGACTGAAGCAAGGGAGGGGAAAGAGGAAGCGAGTTATTTTGACACAAGTGCTGGTGGTGGCCTGCAGGAGCAAGCACAGCCCAGCCTCAGAAGAGCTGGCAAGTGCTCAAGTAGCATGAGCCATTCCCTTCACCATGCTGGGGCAGAGTTATCTCAGAGCCTGTGTGGGGAGGGTGAACATTACTGGTGAGAGTTCTCTCCGCCTTTCCCTCCAAACCATGTGTAATTCAGAGACAGCACACGAGCAAGTGCGAACACCCCCAGCAGAACCAGAAGTTGAACCAGGTTTTGGTTTAGCTCCAGTTCTAGCCTTAGCTTGCCAGTGACCAAAGTTGTTCTTGCCTCATCCTGTGTCAAGTTCAGCCAAACTTTCTGACTAACAGCCCTGGTTGCGGCCTCACTTGAGGAGAAACCTGCAACAAGTTTTCTGCCTATCTCTGCCGTGTGTGAGCAAAGCTGGTCCCCTCTGCTTGCTCATCCTGAATAATGATGGACTGCAGAAGTATCCATTTGGTGTTAGTCATCAAGCAAAGCAGGAAGCCCTTGATGAGCACTAACTTTTCAAAGTAGCTTGCAAAGAAAGGCAAGCGATTCCTCCCTCAGGCTACATCACGCATGCTGCTCTTTACCTCCTCACCTTAACGGGCACCTAGTCACAATTAACATTTGCAACTCATTCAGCCGGAAATATTTGCCTGGTGCAAACAGCTGAGGCATCCAGCATCAGCCCTTTCCCTGTGGAAGGCACGTTACAAAGGGGGAGGGAGGAGAAGCCCTACACTGTCTGGACTGGGAGAGGTGGATTGCGCTCAACAGGTTCAGTTCACGCTGTGACCCTGCTTGGCTTCCTGCTATTCAGATGTGTTACTTCCCCTTTGTGGTAATGGCCTGTGGCAGCCGGCCAGAAAACACTATTAATTTCAGAAGTGGCCTGACAACAAACCCACAGCGAAATGAGAGGAAGTGGCGGGGAGGCCATCTGTTGACTTCAGCAGAACAGTAGGGACACAGCTATGTAGGTTCTACAAGGAAAGCAGATTAATAATCCACAAAGAGGAAACTGGCTAAAATTATCCACAGACCATATTAAAAAAAAAAAAAAAAAAAAGCCAAGGGAGTCACTTGAGCTGCAGCTGGACAGGAAATTGCTAGAGCTGCTTGCAAATCTCCACTTTGAACAGAGCAGCATCGGGAATGCCAAGAGCGGAAACCGTTCAAAACTGGATTAGCACAAGCCAAGTTTAACTGCAACCCACTTCTACTTTCACAGTTTATGCACTCAATCTAGGCCACTACTGCATGAGACACTGACTCACTTTTTTCCCATGTTTTGTTTGCTTTTCATTTCACACACTTGCAGTTTCTAAAATTACTTGAAATGTGCTCCGGCTGCCAGGAGTTCTGCAGAACCCCAGCCGGCAGCCCCAGCTGCAGCATCAGCCCATCACCGTGGTGCTGCACCCAGATTCTGGCACCACTGTACCTCAGGCCACTTGGTATCAGGCAGGATGTTAATGAAAATGAGCTGCAGCAGCAGTTCCGCAATCCCCATAATCCCCCTTTTTCCTTCTGCAGAGACAGGAGTAGAAAGGCCCAAAGAGGAAATGAGGTGACTAAGGATATATAGAGACATTTCCTCCTTGCCTTCACCTGCTAAGTTGCAACATAGATGAATAGCAACAGAAAAAAAGCTATTTACAGGCTGCAGACTGTTGATGGATCTCTGTGAAATGAGTTCCTGCCAAACAGATAAGGAGATCAGAAACCCATCTCCTGGCATCTGCAATAAAGAAGCCAAAATTTGTAAACAAACACAGAAAACAGCAGCTCCCTCCTCTTAAATAATAATAAAAATCCTTACGGCTTAGGGTCAGGTGCATCCCTGAGAGATGCTGTATGTGCCAGATCCTGGAATATTTTGTAATTAAACTTAAGGCCTTCAGAAGCATTCCCTTCACCAAAGCAAGATGAGAATCCAGCACATGCGCTGTTTATTCATTTAGGCACCAGTGTACCAAAGTGAAATCAAGGCTTTATTGTCTTAAGAGCTGTACAAAACCTATTGAAAGCAAGCACTACCTTTAAACATAACCATATGTGTATGGGCAATTAACCACACAGAAGGAAAAGGGGGAATAAACCAGCCAGCTTCTCAATAGCCAAAAATAGTTATTTATTAATAATTTAAGATTTTACATTCTTATAATAAATTCCATCTTAAAACTTTTACATCATGAATTAGACTCTCCCTTATAGGCAACCATGTGCAGGTTCACTGTGCGTACACACAGACCCAAATGCTCGCACATACTTCCAGTTTTATACAAAAGAAGAAAAAAAAAAAAAAGACTCAAAATATTGCATTTGAGGTGAAGCTCCCTGAAGAATTTGTACAGAGGTAATGCACTGTTTAGCACATCTGAAAGTTTTAAAAAGTGATCAGAAGTCTTCCGCATTCAAAGACAAACCTCCTCCCAGATGATGTATTTACAAAAGGTAAGGCAAAAAAATTTAATTTAAAATATATATATATCAAGTGGAAACTACATCAAGAGCATGAGGAAAACAAACAAAAAAAAAAATCACCACAAGGAAAAGAAAGATATATGAAAGAAGAGACTGTACTTGCTCACTAAACATGGTTTGCAAACTTCTGACCATTGCCATTTCTCCCTCATGGAAAGCTTGCTTCATTTGAACAATAAAATCAAGCATGCTGCAAATATATTCTTTGCAATAAAAAAGAACAAACAAATAAAACAGAACTTATGAACAGAACAAAACCACAGGTGTTCCTTGATTTCTTGAATATATGTGAATTAAAAAAAAAAAAAGAAAAATTGCAAATCAGTTTAGATTAAATATTTACACTGATCAAGTAGGATACTACCGAGCTTCCGGCAAACAAGTACTCCAAATACACTAAGCTGAAATCTCTTTCTTTGGCTCCTCTAAATTAAAACAAACAAACAAGAATAATCAGTCTTCACTGAAGACAAGGATGTGTGTCACAGATCCGAAAGCAGAAAGGGAAGCGGGACAGTCCCAGTCTCTGGAGAGCACATGCTCAGCCTGTCCAGCCTTACCCTACCCCCCTGGAAGTCCTCAGACACAAGCCACTGCACAAGCAGGGATGAACACACTGCCCATCTGCTGCCTGGTCACTACAGTCCTTCTCAGTGAGCTCACCACATTCCCCCCCTTCGCAATAGCTGATTCCACACTGTGTAACCTTTCCTAACCTGCTCTGGCAGCTGCTTTGTGATAACAGAGGCCAGGAAAAGAGAAAGCTACGTTTTCTTTATCACTGCCAAAGAGAAACCATTGAGGAGTGATCCCATGAAACGGACAGGAGAAGGGAGGTGGTGGGAGCTCACGTGGACTGTAAAGAATCCACCTGGAAGACGTTCTGGTTGGAAGGGGTGGTGAAGTACAGCTGCTGGTTCGGCACTCTATTGTCACAGGGGCTGCTCAGCCCCAGAGTCCGTTCAAAGTCCAGCAGCTGACCCATGAAGTTGAAGTTGGGTGAAATGTTGGACTTTTTCATCTTGACAATATCATAGGCATCGTTCATGGACAAGTTGAGCTTCTGCATGAGGTAGGCCACTGTCACTGTGACCGAGCGGCTGATCCCTGCTAAGCAATGCACCAGGACGCCGCAGTTCTTCCCCCGTGCTTCATCTGTACAGAGACAAAGAACAGAAAAGGACATATAAGATGGGGGGCTGGCAACTGATCCCTCAACGCAAGTTAGGTTCATATCAAACACGAAAGAAGAACAGTTCTGATCCCAGTTGCCAGCAGTGCAACGCAAGAGTTAACTTCATCAGCTTAAAACCAGGACAAGGGGAGAATCCACCTCCCTAAGTATATGTACCCGTGTCCAACAGCTGAGAAAACTAAGAATGAGACAAAGGGAGCAGGAGAAACAGCATGACACTGTTTTAAAATTAAGTCAGTTTTGAAAGACATGCTTTCTCCTGGAGATCTGCCTTAAATTCTTACAGTCCCCCTTGCCTCAGCATGGAAATCCTGCAATATGTCACTGAATGCCTTTTATACAGACCAGCAGTCTGCAAAGGTCTATTAAATTATTCTCCAACTGTTGTGCAGCTAACAATGGAGGTATTCAGGCATTTTAAAAGAATGAGGGAAGTCACAGGGGACAGCCCATTAGGAGGAACAGGATGTCAACATTGGTTGAAAATGGGTTCCTTTGTAATAGGAAATGCGTTACAATGCCTGGAGATTAGTTTCTTTGTGGCTTCCAGCCCACATTTCTTCCTGCTGGGCTCAGATTACCTACATTCTCCACTATTACCGGTATCATTCAACCGGATTACAGCACAGCTTCCCAACAGATAATGCGATGCCCACCCCACCGCACCTCGATGGGCTGATCTTAGTCCTCCCCGAAACGAAGGAGAGTGCGTATTTTAAGCAGAACTCCTTGAGCCCAAGGGGACGTGTTTCCAAAGCTGATGGATAATGTAGAAGGGCTGGCTAACCCAGACACCGAGCCCGAGAGGTATATCATTATTACCACAAGATTTAATTAAAGCTCTAACTATACATTTGCCAGGGATACCGCTTATGAATAACTTGCATTTAAAAGCTAAACTTAGCTTCCCAGAGCGTTTCTTTTTATTATAATGCACTTCAGTAACCTCAAGAGAAAAAAAACCAAGGATGAATAAGACATCCAACCCCGGACTCATTTACCTCCCCTCCTCATCAGGAAGGGATTTAAAAAGATCCCCCCC
>JAOEHY010040009.1:651-27649 GCA_025447955.1 Psilopsiagon aurifrons | reverse complement strand
GGCCAGGGGCGGGCTGGCGGGGCGGGAGCCGCGGCTCCGCCAGCTCTCTGGTCCAGCACCCGGGAAGCCTCGAGCAAGGCCGCTTGGCGGTGCACGGGCTCGCAGCTACCGCGGTTGCAGCGGCTCAGCACGGCCGAGGCCACCGGTGTCCGGCGTCGCTCTGCGAAGAGAGTTTGACACCGGAGTCCGATGGCCGCCTTCTGCAGGGTGCTTCAGGGCCCACAGAGAAAACAAGCGCATGGGACGTTTAAACAGACCACAGTCCATGGGGACACCAGGCTAGCTTGTGCTACCTGTGTCCCCACCACACCGCAGAGCCAGCGCCACAACACGCAGGAGATGAGAGCCTGCAGCAGGCTTCTGGATGCGCACCTGCTGCTTCTGGGTTGTTCAGACCCATCGCTACTACTTACGTCAAAGACGCATAGGTTAGATGAACCCTCAAATTTCCTTAAAATTATATCAAACAATAGTTCTGATGGAGCTTGATAATTTTATTAAATATACTACATCAGTAATCTTGTACCTCATAACCTTTTGATCGCTCACACACTGACCTGCTTAAAAATGTATTTTATAGAAAAACATCTGCAAAGTTAACACTAAAAAAAATACATATTACACACCTCTGGACAATCTTCTGCATGTTAGCAAAAAATTCCTCTTGGGATCTGACCTGAATATGTGCTTAAACAAGTAACATACTCATGAAACAGGACACACTCCTTGAATATGGCACACCTCAAACTACTCAGACTAAAGGAAAACTAGTGCAATCACGTTTAATTGCATCTAACAATAGAACAATAAAGCCTACACTTTTTACTCTTTTGTTTTTATATTTTTTTCCAGACCCATTCCATTTGTTCTGTTCTCACCACAAAAAAACCATCCAGTGATTATTCCTGTAAATCACTGTCCCTACATTGCATGAGGAAACTTTGTAGCAGCTGACCCATATTTACACCCAAGCATGCAAAGGGAGATACTGCAAGTATTTGCAATGCAAATCTGTTAAATACATTATAACTGAACAACAAAGTGTCCCTTTAACACTGCAATTCTATAGCCTTTATCTGTGGTGGAAGTTTCCAGTGTATGAATTATAAAACAGCATACAATTCAGAAACAAAACCAAATAAATTTGTGAATTGCTTGTATTTTCAACAACTAAATCTTTCCGAGCTGTGTCTAGCGCCGAAACCAAAGCCAGCTGTTGAGTAGACAGAAAGCTACAGTTATTGAATACATGATCATTTCCCTCTTAGCACGCTCTTTGTTTTCTTCTTCCAGAAGTTGTAGGCGGCGATTAAGCTTGATTATCTAAAAATAAGTAAAAGTTTTTAATAGTTCATTAGAAGTTGTCAGACTTTCTAGAAGCTTCTGAATAGTCATGTAAAATTAGCATCTCAGACAGAAGGATTTTTAAACACTTGATAATATGACTTTCTACCTTCAATCGCTAGTGATCAGATCTTGCTGTCCCTAATAAGTAAGAACAGAAACAGAGTTGGACTTTCCAGATTCCCAGAACAATACAGCATATGTGAGGGCAGTCCCGCAGGGGTACAGAGAGGATTCCTCACTGTATCTGTTACGGATACCTTTGCAGCCACACAGAAAAATGTGTTTCCCCATTTTATTATTATCAACTAGTGCTTTACATACCTGTCGCCTTAAGGAAGCAGCATCTACCAGTGTCATGTCATCTGGTGTTCCCTCAAGCGCAGTATCAAAGCTGGAAAGACCATATCTATCAAATAAGAGAGACAGTAGACACAAAGATTAGAAAGTAGTATTTTTGGTGATGACAGAGAGAAGAACGATAAAACTTTTTTTCCAGCTTTTAAAGAATCGTCTATTTCAATAGAATCCTAACCGAATAAAGCACAAACACACATGAATCGAGTTCGTGGCTGAATCTAGGTATATTGCTCTCCATGTTTAAATATTTTTGAAGGTTCTCCATGCAGACTTCTTGCTGTCACGTGGTCTCTCAAAAGACTCTTTCTAGCCATTTAACTGATGAATGAAACCTGAAAATTGTCTGAGCTAAAATGCCAATGTTGCAAGAAGCCTGGCACCAGATTAGAAATAACCAAATGAAGACTTGGAGAGAACTGTCTGTCTTATGCTTGGTACCTACTTAAATATCCCAAGAGCACACCTAGAGAGATAAATGATCTCAGTCACACTAATCTCAGTATTTTAGGCACAGAACCTTGCAAATAAAGAGTCTAGTGCCAAGCCACTGCTTGCTCTACTTCGCAGTTTGTTCCTAGAGCACCTCTCAATATTCTTAATGTAGTGATTCAGAGAAAGCATAATTCTAACCCCAGGGTTAGTTAATTAAATATAGCACATTATTATTGGCTGGGGAGTGGCAGAAAGTCTGCATAAACTATGTGTTCATCACCTAAACTGAACAAAATAATGTCACAGCTACCAAATTCTCAACAAAATACAGCTAAACGAATGTTTAGCATTTAATGACAGTTACTTCAACTAATGTGAATAAAAGTAGAATTCCTGAAGCTTGCAGAAAGCACTTAAGGGCAGATACTACTGTTACACTGCATGTCCTTTCATCACTTTCAACAAACTTCTATGGAACACTCTCAGCTCAGGCAAGATTTCCCACCCCCCAACTGACAAATTGTCAAGTTTCCCTGTATCATTAACATTGTTCATTAATATATTGTTTCTAAATAGTAATTGCTGTTTCTAATGGAAGTTAACTAGTCTGGAGTTAGACAGAACTTTGAGCAACACTTCATAAAAGATAGGAAGTTAATTACAGAATCATAGAATCAATTAGGTTGGAAAAGGCCTTTAAGATCATCAAGTCCAACAGTTACTCCAGGACTGCCAAGGCCACTACTAAACCATGCCACTAAGGGCCTCACCTACACAGTTTTTGAATGCTTTCAGGGACAGTGACTCTACCACTGGCCTGGGAAGCCAATTCCAATGCCTGATTAGCCTCTGTGTGAAGAGATTTGATTTGTGGGTTTTGGGGCTGAAGGGTATACAAGGAGAGGGAAAACTCCAGGTGAGATCAGGATAGAAACAGCTTTTAAATAAAGGAAAAGTCAAATAACTAATTGTCTGTGAATAGTCATAACTGTTTTAAAAACACGCTATGGGATAAAAAGAAAAAAGTTTTGGGAACTCCTTTTGTTAGAAAAATATTTCCTTATTAAGACTATTATTAATTTCATTCTAAGAAGACTTCAAACGTTCACTTAATTTATGCTACTTATACTACTTGTACTTCTTTCAGTTTGGACAACATTAAAAAGAGCAAAACTGCTGGGGTTTGGTTTTTCATTTCCTCAGTGTTGTGAAGCTCACATTGCTAACTCAGCAAAGTTATTTTAAAGTAAACTAATTATTATGAACATTCCTACTGTTAAAGAAAGTCTGCAGCTTTGCACACACACACACAAATAATAAAGCAAGCTTTCCTTACTACTACAGCTCCTCCAAAAGCCAAAGAGATTTCTGAGGAGATTCTTTTTGTAGACATTTTTTAATTTGTAGTAGATGGTAAATTAGAAAATTCCACCAGATCCAAGCTGCAGTTGTCCCTTACCATCTCTTGGGAAAAGCAGGAAGGTTCATCATTCCAGTGAGATAGGCTCACCTCCCTCCCAGGTCACATAAATTTAATATAAAGTCACTATATGTCATTACTGCTCTAGCAACTTCCAAACCATTCCAGGTATTAGATTGGGAGGGTTATCAGCAAGAAATTCCTCGAGATAATCTCTTGGACTGTTACAAAAACTTAACTCCTGAGTTAGAGGAAAATCACCTGCTTGAATCTAGTGTCTACTTAAGCACAAAAGTAATCTCCATTTCAATGAAGACACAGAAGCAGTGACAAATGGGAACAATAGATGTGGGACTTTCTTTTTCCTTCATCCTGAACTATGTGTCAATCTTGCATCCAGTTTCACTGAAACAGTGTCAATCCACCAAGACAATGGCAGTGAAAAGGCATCCAGCTCCAACTAACAATCACAGACATATTACCTGAGAACAACTGGAAAAAATAAGGTGACCAGTTCATTCATCAAGACCAATTTTTCCAGCAATAACTATATCAAACTCACTGCTAAATAGCAAATACTGGCAGTATACTGCTGATGTAATTTAAGAGCCTCCCCTGACACACAGAGTCAGAATTCTGCAGTGCATTGTATGTAACAGACAAGCGAGGTCTTTGCAGGTGACTTGGATGAGTAAGGAGTAATGGCCTGAAGAATCTAAAGTTGAGAGGGCAGACAGAAATAAGCAGTGTTTTAAAATGAGGACACTAGACACAAGGGAAGCAGAAGTCTGAATTTTAGACTCTGAATTAGTGGAGCATGACTAACAAAAAAATACTCTTTACCTGGTGTTGTCATGATGAGGGTTAGAGGAAGTGGTAGCAGCTGACCCACCACGTAACACTGGCCTACGGCAGGTTTTTGTAGATAGAAAGCACAGGACAGAAACAGGAAATGACAAAGAGAGGCAAGAGGTAAACCACACAGAACAAAGGAACATCAAATTTCTTCCACTCTAGATTGTATGATGTTTAAACACAATCTATTTATTTTGTTGCAAATTACACACTTATTTCTCTGAAATTTAATCAATACTGAACGTTTAGTAAGACATGCAGGCAAAGTTTTTGATGATACTGCTTCATTCATGGAAGACAAACTGTTGGAATAGAGGTTTGGGTGGAGGTTATCAGCCTTATAAAATAACCCTGGGAAGCTTCGGGTTAAACCTCACCCCCAAATCAAAACCCCATGCAACAACAATGAAAAATAGCCTTGAATTTACACATACTTATAAAAGCCTGTAAAATGGGAGATTTGTCTTTTCTTTATTCACCTATGCTAGATGTAATTCAGAAAACCTGGGCTAGTGTCCAGGAAGAAGTGATTAAATGCTTCAAGTAGACTGTATGAATACACTTGCAAGGGTTGCTCTTTTAATTTACTTTCCTTTTCTTTCTAGGCAGGAAGAAAAGGTAGAGCTTTTTATGCTGGCTGAAACTATATAATATACATTAACTTTGTAGTAAGAAGTTACTGTGATTACAGAATACCAGCAGTACCTTCTATGAACGAAGGTCCTGGACAAAGTCAGTGCTATGTGTTTTTCAGTACCTCTGGTAAGAGGCATTAGTGTGCCACATCTATGCTGTGTAACAAACCATTCAAGAGCCTGAAATCTTTTTCTCAGTTTCCTTCATTTTCCCAAAGCCAGTAAGAGGTATTTGTACCAGGCATTTAACTCATGTATACTCCAGGCTATGAAATAAAAGAGAATCTAGGTAGGTGAAGATCTTTACAGTAGGTACACGTATAAGGAAGAGGCTTGCTGCTGAGGTGGCTGGGAGAACACTGTGGCCTGGCCTAAAAACAGGCAAAGAACCATGCAAAAATATCACAACCCCTAGTTTCATTTACAAGGACTGGAAGCTAGGAGCCTTAATAAACTCTACTATCTGATACAATACTTAGTGGGACTGGGACCTACTCTAATCAGCACTAAAAATGCATGCCACAATGTTTCTCCATCTTGTACATAAGATAAACCAGTATGATGTGTTTTGCCAAACAGAAACCTCCATTCCCAATATGTACAATAGAAGAATATCTTTATCTAAATGTATGAGGTCTTGTAGAAAGTTATCAAAAAAGTATTCCTATTCTTTAATCAGGGAAATAATTCAGCTCCCCTCAGGTTGTGCCTGATGGATGCTAAAACTAAATACATTGCGAAAAGAGTGAGAAATTCAGCAAACAGCAGCTATGGAAAAGGTTGCAGAATTTCTCTGCAAACAGAAGTCACCTGTAATTGGTGGCTATGTGAATGCCAGCTTGTCAGTATCCAGCAGGCACTTCCCACACCATCTGACATAGGACAGTATTTGTGTAATTAGAACAATAAGCCTCAAATGCTCTCTAAACTCTTGGCCTTTGTGGTATTTTGTGGCAAATAGAGTTTTACAACTGTTGTAGAACTGATCAATACTTACACACTACCCTTTCCCAGGAAAGCCACAGGCCTGGAGGTAGCTGAAGGCTATGAACAAAACTAGAGCACACTCTGGAATGTGTGCAAATCAGGAACTTTAAATATAAATACAAGTCTCCGATCCCACTTCCCAACACAGACAGGCTGTTAAGAAGCTGCCCCTGATTTCTTTCTTTTGTTTGTAGTTACCATTTTACTTCTTTACAGGTGGATCCAAACACATCACCAGAATACTCTCCTGCCTCTCCCACATTTTTTACTTGCTTGGTTTTATATGTTAACAACAAAATCATTCTGTAGATCACAGTAGCCTCGTAACTGAGATCAGAGGCAAGTTTTTTGGTAAATACAGAATGCACAAGTATAATACAGTCAAGATATTAAATACATGGCCTTCTTGTTGAAAAGGGAATAAGGGTATACTAAAACTGAATTTTCTGGCTACTTCTTTCAATTCCATTCTAAACATTAAGGCATGATCAGAAGAAGCCACAAGTCCAAGGCCATGTATATTCAACACTTCACCTATTTCACTGCAAATATATTAGCAGCCTGTAACATGAATAGAATGCACAGTAATATAACTTAATCACAGTGGGAAAACAAGCAATAAGGCAATAACCAAATCTGGTCAGCCTTCCACTGCTTAGAGTGGAACATGCAGTGTAAATACCACACTAATGACGCAATCATAAACACATGGTCTGGGAGGACAACAAGAAGATGCGGACAATCTAGGTACCTGCATCCAACTTCCATCATTTCTTTGCATGACAAGGGACTCGGACCAGCATATTCTCTTTGTTCATGCAAAGGTAGCAGCTATGTGCACCTGTTGCCGCACTTTAAAACCCCTTTGGAAATCTCAGAAAGGCTGTAAGAATGGGCAGTAGGGCTTTACAGACATGTTCTGGACATTAACTAGGTAAAGTGCTTTATGCCTTTACTTCAACATAGCAAAGTGCTACTGCTTTTCCCAGGCTCCTACACATTTGTAGACCATTTTATTTTAGTTCTGAACTGTATTACTACACTCCCAAGTTACACGTAGCCCTCTCCAATGGTGTTAACTCACATCCTATTTTATTTCTACCATGAAAAATATCATTAACTTGCTCAGGATAAAAAGTGATCTCGTAACACCTCAGGATATGATTATGTGCATGAAGTCTGACATTTAAGAAGGACAGTAGCTTTTTAAAAGGGGCTATCCTGAAGAAAGCCAATAAATACCCATATTTTTTTTTCTCCTCAATAAAAAGCTATTGATCCAAAAGATGAAGAATACAGTTCAGATAAAGTATAGATTTCAACGCAACTCTATTCAGATAGGAAACTGCCTGTCCTCCTGCATTTAAGATACCACTACAATTCCCTTACACGCATTTTTTGGTGTGTTTGGTTTTTGCTTGTTTGGGTTGGGTTTCATTTGTGGTTTTGTTGTTTGGGATTTTTTTCCTTTGTTTTGGTTTTGTCGCCTGGAGCATTAAAGATCAGTCTTTAAGAGACTGACAGGAGGTATAGGGTGCTCCAGTCAGTCGACAGAAACTGAAACAGAAAAACGGTTAGAACGGGAAGACAAAACTGACCTATTGCCCTTGTCCAAGCTGAAGGAAATGCAAGAGTAAACAGACAGTGTAAATAGTGATCATTAAATTGTTGCCCATTTATACAGCCTAGTATGCAAGCAGTGCCAGCTAAGCTAGGCATAATTCATTATCTGCAGCAGTACAAGCAGCACCCACCATTAGCAGTTTTAGTAGATTGGAAAATATTTTGAAAAAAAACCAAAAACAAACCAAACAAAAAATAAGCAAACCATGAAATAGGTTAAAAATACTTCCAGTGAGTTACACAGATCTTGTTCATTTCAAAAAATCTCTTCTAATTTTAAGCATCAAATGTTTACATAGATAAAGTTTTGAGATAGAAAGCACATTACACAGAGCAAAAGAACAGAGTGCAGGTTTGGAGCAATTTAAAATGAATACTATTATGCAACCATGCAAGTGGATCATCCAAATTTCACATTCCTAAGCCAGCTGTAGAATAGCAGTGGGTATCTAAACACCCAATAACAAAGAATACACTTTCACCTTATTGAAGACTTCATTATTTTGACACCTATTTGTTCATAGGTGACTAGAAATAGGTTTCCTGGTTCTTCTAGGAAGGTTAGCAAGAACATCTCAAAAATTAACCCAAACCAGGAAAAGTAATGCTGGTTTTGAATGATACAGAACCCTAGAAATTTTCTGATAACTGAAGTAAGTTGAAAGTGTATGCATGCATATGTGTATGTTTTCCAGAATCCAAGAAAACATGGGGAAGATCATGCCTAATGGAAGCCAGAAATAAAAGCTGCCAGCTTCAGCTGCAGACTGGGGGAAGGGTTAGAATTTCAGTCTCTATGTTAACAAGAACTCTTGGCACAGTATCTATCCATAAGTGCTATTATTCACAGACAGTAGAATTCCTCCTTTTCTGGGACCTTTAATTTTATAAAACAAAGCAAACTTGTAATTCTATCATTTTATACAAATAAAAAAGGTATTACTGCTGTTCAACTGCTGACAAGCATCAAAGTTCTTTAAGTCCCAGTTTAAGAACATAAAGGCCAGTAACACTGGAGTTCCATACAAAATGTTAATGCAGGCATTATATACTGTCAGGTCAGCAAACATGGTGAGCTACAGGAGGTGCTCATTTGGAAAGTAACTGCAAACACAGAGGCATTCCCAGTAAGGCTGGCTTGATAGTCATATTTTATTAGCAAAACAACTAGAAAGCAAATCACTTAACTTCACGCTACTAGCTATGAGGAGTGCTGCTGTGATATTAGCAACCAGAGGCAGAAGGCAAATTTCAAAAGAGCGTCCTAGCACAGGCCACACTGATAGGCTGCAGGAGGAACGAGCTGTTCCTCACACTATTCTCGACAATTATCTCCTCTAATTAAATGTCTTGGCAAGCTGTAGAGGTCTCAGCTAGCCCTACACTAGAGGCTAACTGTGTGCCGTTTTTACCTGACCCTCTGTGCTAGCATAGTATTGATATGAAAATTGCTTTTGGTAAAATAATTTTGCCACTGTTAGTCTTTATAGATATTTCTGTATTGTTAAACATACCATTCTTGTAACACACTTCAAAGTGGCAAAACAGTCCAAGTGGGCAAAACTCCACTGAAGAGAACAGAAATACTGCACAATGATTGTCCTGAGTCTTGTTTTGGCTCATTACCTCACATTAGCTTACCCATAAAACCTGAGGCAGCATTAATCAAAAGAGCAAACAGACTCTCAGTATATGCTGTCTTTCTTGCTCTCACTGCCCAGCGAAGTGGTCACCATCAGTTTTACATTGACTAGATATAGCTAATCCAAATATAAACTGAAACAGCCTAAAGCCTTTACAACATTATCAAGAGCAGAGTCTACAATGCCTTGCATAATATTCTACCCTGTTTCTGCATATTAGTTTTAAAGCTTTATGACAACATCAACCCAATCTTACTGATTTGCACCATTGCTCACCAACAGAAAAGCAGGAGACAAGGCTAATTTGCAGGGTTAGGGTCAAGTATTAATTGCAGAAAATAGTGACAATCTGGGAACAGCAAAATTGCTTCCAGTCACAGACTAACACTTCCTATTTTGATTTTTATTTGGGAGAAAACCAAAACAATGCTGTATTTGACTGAAACAGAAGCATTTGGAAATGTGAATTTTGGACAATTAAGTTGCTATGGATAGTGGAAGCAAAGGAAAGCAAAACCAAGTAACTTCATCTCATTATTTTGTCAACAGAAACCAAACTCCACTAAAAAGGAGAAAAGAAAAAACAAAAAGCAGCAAAAGCTGGCAGAATCAGTGACAACCAATCACCTGCGGTTTTCATCCAGCACATCCAAGACCTGCTGGTAAGCCCTACGAGTGGAAGACTGGATAAACGACAAAATGCCACGAGCAGAGTAAAGATTAGTTCCATCTTCGGGTAACATATTGGGAGGATAGATACGAGCCTGTTGCAGTGATGGTGTCACACTGTTCATACAAGCATAGTAAATGGAGAGAGAAATACTACAGTCAGATTTTAAATGAAAAAAAAGCTTTTCAGATAGACCCCATTCCAAAATGCTTATTGCTTGCTTTTGGTTTACCCTTCTCCCACCACAAGAAGGCAACGTTCCCAAATACTAGTAGCATTGGGATCATGAGCTACATTCATATATATTCTTAGAAACAAACGCAAGTAATATTCCAAGGACACAGTTTTGCTTTGTTATACAAGTTAGTTTTAGAAAGTCCTGTGCAACTAAATCTGTACCTGTTGAAGTCAGTATTCAAGTCCTCACTGATACCAGAGAGAAAAGTGTTTTACAAGCACTGGCATTTAAAAAACAAATCTTACCCATCACCTCTTTTCAAAACACAAGCCTTTTTCAAATAGGGAGAATCTCACACAGCCTCTTCAACAAAATTTGCTTCAAGAGGCGACTAAAGATTAAGACTGTATTTTGTTTTGAGCTTTGATTTGCAGTGAACAAAGTTTAAAGGCAACTACAAGAAATTCCAAAGCAAGCACCAAATTCATATCCCTGAGACAACAAATGACATGATCTGGCTTTTTGACTAGGATGCAAAAGTAACAGTTAAAATACACAGGATTGAAATTCAAACATGACCACTTGGACTATACAAACCTCATCACTGTCGGACAGAAATTAGTTCTGATAAACTGCTTTGGATTTGCTCATGCTTCTTCATATTCAACCTGATGTTACCCATGTTTTCCTTCACACATCAAGACAAATTTCTAATATCTTTTATTCCAAAAATAAGCATTCATAATTCAACACATTTCCTTGCTACTTGAGATTTGCTTCAGCAGTTTTTGGATTTAGAATGCCAATCTTCCTGCTTTTGGCATTTTAAAGAAATTAAGCAAAGCATTAGTGGCCACATGCTTGAAAGTTGGTTTGATATTTGGATAATCTCTGGATAGGTCATGACTCTATGGATACTCTTATTTTAAAGAGAGTTGCTCTACACCAAGATCATAAATAGAGTAAGAAAGAAAATTCAGTTGAAAAAATGCAGATTCAAAACATGTTATTTCACCCACAGGAGAGTTCAGCCATCCCGTGCTTCAGGAGACATGCACAGACAGCAGTGGCTGGTGCTTGACTTACACTGGTCATTACTTATTACCTAAGCTGCAAATACCTATTCATGCTGCTGTGGAGTACATTTGGACAACAAAAAGTAAAAAGGAGACATCAATCAACATCTGTGTCTTCTTTACAACTTTTATCACTCTCCAGGACTTTTAGAATCCATCTTTCTTCTGTATTTATGATGACTTCTAGTTTGCAATCAATGGCAGTGGTCGCACCCACACATTATACTTTTGAAATGCATTGGAAATGCCAATATTCACTAGAAAAATACCAAGAAGCAGGGGCAAGTATGGAAACATTGCCACTAAAGTGAGTTTGTAAAAATTTCTACTCCTTTCTGGATTTGCTGGCTTGAGGCAAATGAGGATAGAGTTCAGGTTTGAACTCACAGCACATTTTACATAAAAAGTAATTTTACCTATTCATCACTTCAGAGATCTACTGAATAGGCAGAAAGACAGCTTAAGAAAAAAAGCTTAACAGACAGTATTTAGACATACTGCAAATTAGAAGATATTGTTGAATTCCTGTTGTCCTGAATGGCATTGCTGTAAACATCACAGTAACGTTATTTGCATACGAAGTTTTCTCTAGCTACTCAAAAAATCCCTCCAAACTGAAGCTGCACAAAATTCTCTAGAAGAAAGTTAAAATTACATGTTGGATTCAGTGATCTTACAGGTCCTTTCCAACCTACATGATTCTATCTGCTGATTAATAGAAACTGATTAAGGAAAGAAGAATAGAAGCTGATTAAGGAAAATTCAAGTAGGCTTCAAAACTGGATGATACCTAACCCCGTGGTGTAGTCCTTCAGTACTATATACCTGTTATTTATAGTTAGCTTGCAAGAAAAGGCAGTTTCAAGAGTTTACTTAATTTGAAGATATAATTTAATTCTTACTTAAGAGAATATTTTGTTTGGTAAATGATTTAATTATTTAAAAGATTTAAAGGTATTTACTCCTGGATCTGAGCTAAACTGTGCAGCTACATGAAATTACTCACATCTTCTCCATAAAGGCTATTGCTAATTTTTACATCCTTCTAAATGTGCATAGTTTGAGAGAAGCCTCTCTCTTCCTTTCTGTTTGAAAGAAAGAATAATTCTATGCAGGTCCAAAATGTCAGGATTAAGGAATACAGGGAAAAAAAATTCTGATACAAGGAAAATCCTCTAACATTTAGTATGACTGCTTATCATAAGACCTTGTGGCTATCCCTCTTCTCTCTTCTGTTTCTAGGTCGTATTCCTAGGTATAGTTTTGTTTCCAACTTCTGAAAAAGAATTCTTACATACAGCTACAGACACTTTTTAACACTCCCTGGTTACAAACACCAGTCAACTCCAGAGTCTGGAATCAAAACAAACATGGAATCATAGAAATTACTACGGAAGAGAACAGTAACATTCTACTATATAGTTTTTAGCTTAGTAACCTCCCCTAAACCTTCTCAAAGCATGTGTGATGTAAACAGAGTTTAATTAAGGTATTCCTCGGACTTACAGTTCTGGAAGTATTAAATGAGAGGTAAACAGGTTAAACTAACTAAGGTTACTTCAAATTCAACCACACAGACTGTATTCTTGTTAAAGAGGGGAACACCATTACCTCTTTCCCCTCAGTTTGCACAAAGAACAGAATTTCTCAAACTGTGAAATTGAATGCTCTGGAGATGTGTTTTCCTGAGTGAAAGGCTGGAGCGAAAAAATATTCAATGCCATCCCCTTTTCCACGCACTCTTCGTGGTTTATTGATTTCCAATTCGCAAGTGGAATCCTTGCTTTCACAACTGGCTGACAATGGCCACCAAAAAACTGATTCTCCAGCCATTCAAAAGCAGTGAAGGAATCAAACAAACTTAAAGAAAAATGAAATTTCAAAATAGCTGTAAAATCAGTTCTTAGTTAAAGCTGCCCCACTGCCCATTTCACTTGCTGTCAGTTATTTTTCCCTGTGTTCTTTACACAGGAAAACTATTTGGCCAAGTTTGAGAAACCCTGAATTAGAAACCACACATACAGCGCAGCAAAGGCCATTTCAAATTTTATATTCTAAGCTACAGATACTTAGTCAGAAAATTAGTATTGCACAGAGCAACATAATTAAACACATTCTTGATTTCCATATACTAAGTAACATTTAGGCTTACGTGCAATCCTTAGTCGAAAGAGGTGACTGGAACCGTGGCATTTTATTTCTTGAGACAGTATCTGATCTGTGCCACCTTGAATAATAATTGTAATCTCTTAATTAAGCATCCTTATAAATAAAGGGATTGCAATTTAGAGAGCTGTCATTACTGCTTACACAGCTAGATAGTTACTGTAAAGCAGGTGCCTACTTGTTAGTCTCAGTTTTTTAAAAGCATTTGAGAATTACTGTCTTGGGTGAAACTCGACTTCCACAAAACTCCCAGATCTGTCTCTGCATGCAACTGGATGATAAGGAGAGAAAGACAACGGAAAAGAAACAACTGTTTGTACCATGTGAAGAACACTGTGATAGGGAGCCCAGCAGTCAACTTTTTCACTTCAATCTGACAAATTAGTCCAGAACATTTCATCCTGATGCTTTGTAGGTCATGCACTGGAATGTGCACAGTAGATCTGAACATTCTGTCCAAGGAGGACAACAGTGTCCTTGATTAAAACCTGAGTCTTATAGTCCCATTCAGAAAGTACAGTTTTTAAAAGGCAATGCCCTCATGTACCTTTTCAATGGAGTCCTCATCATGGCATCCAAGTAGACTATCATGTCTATCAAAGAAGTTGAATCAAGGAGGTATAAAAGATATAAGCATTAAAAAAAACTAAACCAATAAACCCCCAATAAACCAGAAGGCCTTGGTGTTTGTTATTTTTTTCATAGGAATTAAATATTTCAAGTAAAATGTGGACTCTTTCCTATTTGAAGATGTGAACCAAACACCAACAAGCATAGGAATAAGGAGCTGATCTTTGTCAAAGATATATGAACTTGTAAGTCAAGACAGTTTTGATGAAGCAGCAATGTATCATGACAGTATTTAGAACAAAGACTACTTTTTTTAGCCAACAACTGGAAGTAACTTTACAAGCAGATGGTGTCTTGTGGTTTTGTACCACTGGAAAAAAAATAGTACATCTAGATGACAAATTTCAAGGTGATCTAAGCAACAGGTGTACAGTTACATTTCCTGTGATGTAAAGAATACATTTGTAATAGAATTTACCTACTTAAATGGTCTAATTTGTCAACAAGAAAACTAAACTTAGAAGACATGCACCACATTTACTGTGAATCTCTATTAGAGATAGTAGTCCATGAACTAGGCAATACCTGGTACTATCTAAGGTAGCATAACTTACATCAAGCAGGTAGGTTTTCTTCTAATACCTATTTTGAGCCATACAATAACACTTCTGCATGGGCAGCTTCTCTAAGTAGCCACCACAGTGAAAGCAGAATGCCTCCTTACTAATTTTGTTTATAGAGTCACTACTTCTGGTGTTATTTACATGAAACTTGCAGATTTTTTTCATTTTTTGCAGTATACCGCATACGTCCTGTGGCCCAAATTGTGAGGAATCAAGAGCCAAGAGATATCTTTTTCATCAAGTACAAATGGCCACATTTACGAAAGCCATATGAATTCCACCATGAACACTGTGTTTTTTGTAATCTGAATTCACAGAATACTCTCTTGAGAGTTAGCCAGGTACATAGCCATATTCTTCACTTGGAGACTGACAAAACCTGGGTGAGGGAGAAATGTCAGACTTGGCATCACTGACAGTGCCACAGCATGTTCAAAGTGATTTCTTTTTTTTGGATCATGCTGGTTCAGGTCAGAAGCACAATGATGACAGAAAAAGAAGCAATTTCTAAGAACCTCAACGATTTCAAAGCAGATGGTCTACACATTAGGCACAGCATATCTTCTATCATAAGAAAACAAGTACTTGGGCGGCCAAGAGATAAATGAAGTTCTGCTAAAATACATTATCTGCAGGTCAGCAAGTGTGGATGCTGCATTGAAGATTGTTAGCTTCTTCCACATGGGCAGAAGAGAGTGAAGATACAGCAGGCTCAATATTAACTAGCTGTTATTTTTCATACAAATAAAAGAGAAGAGAACCTGGATCAATCTAAAGCTTATATAATTTTCTTAAAAGACGCTGATAATGGAAACTGCTTGGCATCAGAAGTTTGACATTATCTGACAGACCATGCAGGCACTAGCATGGACACCAAGAGAAGAAAAATAATCTCCAGGTCTGTCATAACTCCCTGGCTTTTGTAAATGATAAGCTGAGTCACAGATCACATCCTTTTTAAATTTAGAGGATTACGGGTGCGTATTGTATTGCTAAGCCTCTGAAGGACTGCTGGTAGATCCATAAACTGGGACAGCAAATAATATTCAGACCATTTAAAACCAGTAACTGTATATATAGCTACTGAGCAACACAGTAAGTATAGCTACTGAGCACACAGTTGAGTTTTACAGAATTAGAATTTTCAGATTCAAGAAGTCTGAACATATGTGAGAAATCTGACAGCAACTGGATACATCCAGTCAGAGCTGATCTTGACAGTTTCTCAAATGTCTGACTGGGCAGACAGAGTCCATGACTTTCAGAATACTAAACTAACCTGGGAAGCAAGGATAATGGAATTTCAAAAAATCCAAGAATTCATACACCATCTGTTTTTCCTTTAAATACAATATAAAAAGGAGTGGCAAAGCAGAGCTGGTAATATGGAAGGGGTAACCTTTATCACAAGGAGCTTCCATCACATGAAGGCTATCCATTTCAGCAGGGATCATGTGCAAACTATCAGAAAGGCAAGTTAAGGCCATTCCTACAGTGAAATTCTAGTATGTTCAGTCCAACAGGACATAACTGGATGACCACAGGGAACTTGGGCACTTAGTAGGCTGATAGAACATTTGGAGACAGAGTTGATCAGGAGCTTAAGGATATGAATCTAGTTTTGCCAGGTCATCAGATAGATATGACTCAGCATACTTAAGTACCTAGACATGTGCAATCTGTAAGCTTTTATGAAACAAAAGTCTGATTAAGAAAGAAGATATGCAACAATATTCCCATGAAGATCTGGAGGAAGAGAAGGAGAATTATGTCTGGGAACATGCATCAGAGTACATTTATCAGTTTTAGACTAACAAGTAGACAAATATGAAGTACATATAGTACCTCCTGGTGATCCTGCTGTAAAGAAAAAACACATTTCTGGGGCATAATTCTATTTTAGACTAAAAATAGGTAGACCCTAAGTATTTCCCTCTAGTTACTGAAAATGAAGTTTATAGTGATTTAACAATAGTGGTATACAGTCTACATTGGGACAAATCCATCTTTTAGAGCTTACATTTAAGATACTTCCAACAAGGGAAGTATTCTTTATGGTAGCTATATTAAAATTCATATATAAAAGATTCCTAAGCATTATATTGCAAAAACAGTTACTGCCAGATGGAAAGATACTGTCTCTCAGAATAAACGATGAATCAAGGATTATCACAACTAATAAAAAAAAATACATAGATCTTCACAAAGCATCATACAAATTGCCACCTCTGATGATAACATTAGAAGAAGTTTCCAAATCTAAATGCTACTTGACAATCCTTCTTCTATGAAGGAGGACTGTTACAATATGAAGAAGGAGAGAACCAGGAACATGTTGATGCACAAAGAACTCAAATTCCTGAATATTCAGGGGAAGGGAAGGGGAATCATACCAGCTCAGAAACTGAAGCGACAATTCACAGCTAACTGGTGAAACCAGCTGTGAGCCCACAAACACTGCAAGAAAATATTTCATAAATGAGCCATCTCCCTAGACAAAAAGCATAAAAACTAATAAAAATGCTGGACTTCTGATCTTCAAAATTAGGCACTTGCCACAACATAAAAAATATTAGTTGGAAAAAAAAAAACAAATAACAAGGAGATAAGGAACAACGAAAATATGCAATAAAGCTGTAGTTGCGCCCCTGCATCCTGTTGCTCTACTCACATGGAATCATTTCGGGACAGCTGGCCATTCTGTCGAGTGGCATTTTCGCTCATGGAACGTTCTCTCTTCAGTCTTCCCACTGCACGGATCTGCATAAAAAGAGAGAAAGGAGAAGACAAAAGACAGGGAATCCCAGAAGGCACTTAATAACTTGCATTGGAGATCTGCAAGTTAGATCTGCTTGCAGATACAAAGGCACGCTTTCATGTTTCACAGTGATTAGGAGGAAAGCAATTGGTAACAGGATCTGATGCTGGTAACACATAAAATCAAGATATAAACTTGTAGCAATTCTGTTATCTATCCATGTGATCTACTTCCTATCACCAGAGAGAAATTTAGTTCTACTGTACGAGTCTAAAGAATATGTAGCTTCCTAAATATTCTTCAGTGTTAAACATGCCAGTTACCATCATCCACCTAGATGTTAATGTTATACCATTCTTTGAAGTCATTTTTCAGTTTTGTTAAATCTCACTAACTCTATGTGGTGTCATCTGGTCGTGAATCCAGAGGTTAGCTATATGTGTTAAAAGAATCTTGTTTTCCGATAACCCGCAAATAGAAAAAAGTCTGCAGCTTTCTCTTTAATCAAAAGGATTTTCTTTTTTTTTGTGAAAGTATTTCAAGTAGCTCGAATTATGAACTTGTAAGTACCCTGGAAGTACTCTGTAAGCCTACTGAGCATGGCAACCCCTAGCCATCTGCCAGTTAAATATGGAACTTCAGAGTCATAATTAGAACTACTATAATGCTAATAAAAATATATTTCACATTTTCCTAACTTATGTTAGCAGAAAGTAGATCTGCACGACAGTAAAGAAATCACTGGTTATTTCATTTTCTTTAGTAGAATGCTTCTCAAGTAAAGAAAAAACCAAAATAAGTACTAGCCTCTTCATTCTGAGGTGTCTGCTGTAGAGGTTTTTCTAGGTCCAAAAAATCTAGTGGTCGATCACTAAGTGAAATAACACGGGGAGGAGTTTTCAATGCCAGTGGTTTGAATGAAGTTGACTGAAGAAGGTCAAGGTCTGGTGGTCTGGAAAATGGAATGTCTTCACTATTACCTGCAAGAACATTAGTTGTCAACATAAAGCAAGCTGTTCTGAGGCATAAGGGCTAATGTTCAAAAAGGAATCACATCAGTTACTTCCCCTGACTATGTTAAATAATTAAGCATACCTTTAACAGGGCTTGTATGTTAAAAACTATGGTTAAGGTCTCATAAAACCCATATTAATTAGCACTTATCTGAGCAGTTTCTCTGAGAACAATGATTCTGAATAATCCAGAGCAACATCAATTGTTATCGCAAGTGAGGGCACTTTTGATCTCAAGACATACTCCTATTAATAGCATATTTGGTTAGAAACAAGGTGACTGGGGATGCAAAGATGTCACTCTTTCAATGCATAAATATATGCATGTCACACATTTTGCAAATTAGAAGCAGTTCCAGATCTGTCACTGTAAATCCCATGGCCATAAATCCTAAATAAGTATTAATAGATTCCACCAAATAATACACAAATCCTTAATATAATTAGCATTCTCATTATAATCAAACACATTTTGTATGTTTAACATGTACATCCCCAGAACTTCTCATAGTTACTTTAGTTTTTAGTAAATTAAAAAACATCAGGTGTAAATAAATAAACTTTTTTTTCTGCAGTAAGATAAAAAGTCAGCAATTAAGCTTCCTGTTCATATTTTGTTACCTGTCTCCACTACAAGCCATACCAAAATTATCCATGTAACATTTTCAGAGTTCCAGAAACTTCTAAAGTCACAAGTTGATGAGCAATGAATGTTGGAAAACCACAAGGTTTTTATTTAAAAAATTTATCTATAAGTACTTTTGTCCATCCAGAAATCTAGGAAACTAATTTAAATTTTCACTTATTGTTCTTTTCTTGAGATGGAGACATACCTGCCACTACAATCCGCTCTGGAACCTGCATAGTTACACTGGCATTTGGAAATCCTTCCTGGTCACCCTTCTCAAGGTCAGCATTCTGAGGAGCAACTTTGAGCTTTTCTGGGACCCTCATGCGCTGACTGATTCCTTCAGTGTATTCCATTTCATACTGAAGGCGATTAATTTCTGCCATCTCGGCAGCAGGAGACGGGAATGCAGCCCCACTCATTCTGACAAAAGAAAACCAAAAGCTGTCATAACAATACAGGTAAACAACAGAAAGTATACAAAGGAAACTCTTCATTCCGATTACAGGGTAAGCGGTAGATGATCCTAAATAAACAGTCTTATTCTGAGAAACAATTTGTATGATAAATTCCCAGGAAGTGTGGTCAGAAGGAGTTGAGATGTGAGGGCAATGACAGAAGAACAAAGTGATGCTGTAGGCAATGCTCAAAGCTGTACTGAGGGTCCTCAGACTGAGCTGTGACAAAACAACCCATAGACATCCTGCACAGAATGTACTACTCCTGTACTGGCTGGCAGAAAAAGAAACACAAGCCAACAAAACAGAAAGAATTGGTAGGATCAGTATTTACACAGATTCAGTGTAATGGGATTTGAGAAAATGAAGTCTGACAAAACTGCATGTTGAAACAGGTGAACAAAAGAAAAGACTTGGCTTGGGCTTCAGCTTTCTGCTCCATGCCAGTCACCCAGATCTCACTCCTTCTTACAAGGATAAAGTTCCTTATCAAAAGCCTGTCACATCAGCTTGTAAACCTAGCACCTTCATAACCCATTCCCAATCACAGGCAACCCTGTGAATTTCTCACTTCTGAATTTTTCTGCAAATTGATATCTTACTTTTGCAGAGCAGACATAAGATGCACAGAGAAAGAACAAGACTTTATTTAAACTTAGAAGGGTTTGCCAATACTTTATATATACATTTTCCTAGAAAAATAAGAGCATTTCAAATGAAGCAGCAGGGGAATTTCCTAGAAACTGGGCTGTGAGAAACCCTAACAAGGTAATTGCTGGGAGCTGTATCAAAGATGAAGATAAGTGGGGTTTTTGAGGTTGGGTTTAAGGTTGAGAGAAAAATCCTGGAGCTGCACTTGGAGGTGGGCTGGAAAGAGGCTGCTGATAGAAGCCATGGGCTGGAAAGGGAACTCACGTAGCTGGGATAAGTAGTTCACCTGGGCAGTGGCCTACCTGATGGCTCAGACTGAGATCATGGTTATGGCCTCAGTTCAGAGAGGGCCCTCCTGGAGCTGCAGTTGGGGCAGGGCTAGAGAAGGGCTCCCAGCAGAAACTATGGGCTTCTAGGAACACATGGTTGCGAGAATCTTTTCATCCAAGCAATGGCTGAGGGGGCCTTATCAACAGCTCAGGCTGAGATAACAGTTATTTTTAGGGTTAGGATTGAGAGAAATATATATTTCTATTCATACATTTACACACATTATATGTGAATATAGCTTACTCTAGCAAGAAATCTTCTAGTGCTTGAAGCAGTTGCCTAAATGAAGTAATCTATCTGGGCGGTTTTGCCATGATAATTGCAACTACATTCTTTTACTGGTTTTGGCAGCAAGGGACGTCTGCTGCTGCGTGTGTGCTTTTATATGCTGAGCATGCAGAACTTAGCGAACAAAATGCCTCAGTGCAGACCGCTATCTGGCAGGTGAGACAGACCAAAGCTGTTCCTCGCACAGAAGCAATACTTTCCATGTTTATCAGTAAAACCTCAAACTAATAACAACCTTCAGACAACGGAAAGATCTGAATTGTGTAACACTATATTAAATGCACGCATTTAGTACATTCAAGATGTGATCCATTTGCCAATCCATCCTGGGATACTTAGTGTTATTTTCAGGATTCCTACCGCTAGAGATCAAATGAAAGAATCTCCTTCATCCCAAAGTCTCACGGTAATACAGCAGGAGAACAAGGGGTCAGGCAGAAGGCAAGAAAGTCACTATTCTATGTAAACTTAAAAATAAATATTTAGAAAGGAAATACCTGAAGTGATGCAGATTTAATCCACCCGTATTAACTTTTATTGTTTATATGTACCTAGTGAAAGAAACTGGAAAAACCCATTTAATTAAACACTTTACAGGAGTTCAAGAGGTGCTTAAGCAGCTCTGTCACTTTAAAATTCTTAATATTTTACTTTGGGGGTTTCTGTTTCTGCCTTTTAGTATTGCAAACCCTTGCAAGACACTGGCTAGATCAGCCAGTGACATAACAAAGTACAGAGTCTTCTGACATTTCCACATTCCAAAAGGTGCTTTTAATTTCAAAACACAGTCTATGATCAGCAAATCATTCCCAGTTCCACAGGAATAAAAATCACAATGCCAATAAAGAGACTGTATTTTAAGAACTTAAGAGTATTCAAATGTCTACTGGCAGCAGCTTAAAGAATAGTTACTGCTCACAAGAGTTGACAAAAGGTGTTTTACCGCTTGCTCACTTTCTCATTTGGAAATACCTATATGGGTCTAATTTTTGCAATCAATTATCACTACACTGCAGCAATGTTTACACCACAGTTTTCCTAAAGCCTGCCATTGCTTTGCATGCAAGTGACAACTGCTTTCCAGCTGCAAGGCAAAACACAAAAAGAGGACAGCATTAGAACGGCTGCTTTACAAAATACTTATAAACTAAATAGTGCTGTGTGGGTTTAGCTGTACTTGCCAAGGACCTATAGATACAACACCTCTATGTCTTCCTACTCTTGCCTACTTCTCATCTACTTTGCATATTTGTATTTGCAGAATTGTATTTGCTTTTAAAGTGATTTCAATTTTTACCCATTTTACAAAGAAACAGCAAAACAGGAAACTGAGATTTCAGCAACAGAAAACTTAAAATATTTAAATAGAACTTGCAAAGAAAACCCTGAGCTATTAAAAGATAACAGAAATCAAACTTACGTTTTCTGTAATGTTCCTGTTACACAAAGCATTTTATAAAATTCATGAATAATAAATTGGGGAGAAGGAGGGTTTTAAAATTGATATTTACAGAACTAAGTAGCTCTAAAGAAGCATGAAGATAGAAATGAAGTCTAAGAATGATGAGACAATAAAAATACTATTACAATCCCAGGATAAATAAAGGACAGAGAGCAGCTAAAGCACAAATCACCATCAGAGGGAGAGGATAAGGAAAGAGAGAGCAAGAGAAGTTACATAGGGTGAATTATATGTGTTCAGAAAGACAGAAGGGTACCTCCCTCTGCTAAAAAAGAACATCAACAGAAGAAACAGGAATAAAGCAACACATATGAACCTGAAGGATGACCGTTCATCAGCATTCTGGCAATAATCAGATGTTGGCCACATCTGTGCTGCAACTGGGAATGTTATGCACACTGTGGATGACCAAGTTAATCAGAGATACATGAAGCCAAGGATCAGTAACAGGACAGCTGTGACAGCACTGAGATCAGAGCAGGCTTTACAACTTACACCTAATTGTAACTTCTCCAGCTACCATGCTGCTTGTTCCTGATGCAGACACTTAACAGATAGTCTGTTCAAGTACACATATGCTACAAAGGGCTTCTGTGGCAAGTGTCTAAGATATCCTTTGACAAGTAAAATGGAAGAGGAGAACACACACTATAGGACCCAAAGGACCCGATTATGGGACCCTAAGATAGTCGGGACATATATCACAAAAGTATGCGATTGGAGGCTATGAAACAAACAGAACAATTTAAGGGAAGAGAGAGCTGGGTATAGGCTAAATGCTGAAAGCTGTTCTGCACAGTTCGGTTGCATGTGTTGAACCTTGGAAATTCATCACCCCCTCTCCTTAACACAAGGATGGCATGAACCAAAACATGCATCTATTACACATGAACAAGGCAACAGAATCCCAAGAACATTAACGGCTGCATTCTTTCAAGTTTGTTTTACTACAGCTGGAGGTTTTAACACAAAGCATCTTTTATTTTTCTCTTAACATTAAAAATACCGTGAATGTTAGGAGGAAAGCCGTGCCCCGTCTGACAACCATTTCTCTGAAAAAAACACGTATTCACTACATTGTGACACCAGTAAGAGCATTCAGCGCAGACTGGCTGGCCCCGTTACCTAAACGTTTCCACTAACAAGCTGGGAGCACAAGGCTGAGCATGCGGGACCGGGCACCGAGAGGGATGGGGCGGCCACCAACGGGGCTACAGGCGGAAGCGCTCGGGGAGCCGAAGAGTGCCCCGGCGTGGGGTGAAGGGGTCAGATGGGCGGGTTGGCAGCGGCGAGGCAAACAGCGGGACTGGGACATGAGCAGGAGGGGACCTGCGCCCCAGGGGACGGCTCAGACGGGACACGGTGGCGAGGGTACGACACGGGCTAAGGAGGTCCGATCGTTGGCAGAGACCAGGGAAAGAGCAGGCTCGCCCGCCACAGCCCCGCGACCAGGCCAAGGCCCTCCGGGACAATCTGGAGACGCTGCCGCCAGGCCCCGGCAGCCCGTACTCACCCAGAGCGGCGGGAAGTCGGCTGGCGAGCCCAGCCCTGCCGTACCCTGCCGCGCCGCTCCTGCCGCGCTCCAGACCCGCGGGCGGACGGGGAGCGGTGGCCGTTAAGCGCCGCGACGCGCCCTCACCCCTCCGCTCTGGTAAGACGCAAACCCCGACCCGCTTGTCCCCATCGGGCTCCCGTAAGGGCTGCCGGGCCGGACACCTCGCGTCATGTGACCGACAGAGGGCGGAAGCCGCCGTCGCTACCGCCTCTCGTGCGCGGGAGCCCGGGGGCGTCCATTTTTAGTGAGGGCAGGCGGAGCCGCGCAGGCGCCCTGGGGCGCGTCCCCGGGCTGAGCGCAAGGTGGCCTCGGCGGAGCGCGGCCTGTAGTGGCGCGGGCTCTGCGCGTAGGGCTCTGTTTACGGACTCGTCCGCGAAGCTTCTTGTCGCCGTCTCGCTGTCTGCTTCACCCTTGCGCAGCGCCGTGCTGCCCTGGAGCAGCGGGGACTTGTGCCTCTGTAGCTCCTGGGTTGGGCATGGCGGTAACTGGTGCTGCCCAGGCGGAAGGAGCTTACTTAGGGCCGTGCTCGCTTTAGAGCAGTGCCACCACATGTGCTGCTCGTGTGGCCAACAGCTTGCTCCTGCCAAAACCGGTCCTTGCAACCCAGGTGTCTCCGGAGTGTTGGCTGTCAAAGAGCAGAGCTGCTCAGTGTCTCTGTGCTGTGGTGCATTAACGTACTGTAATATGCAAACGTAAATTATGTGTTAAGTGGGTGGAAATTCTAGATTGGCGTGTGATGAACCTGGCACACCACCTGTCTGTGCAAGGGCAAAACGCCAGTTGCTTTAGGGAGCATTTTCCAAGAGCGAGGTAGTTGCCTAGCTACCTCTCAGAGGCAACTGCACACCTCACATACCCCAGGTGCTAGTTCAGCTGCACACCAGACGGACTGGTAACCTTCATGGCAGCAGTCCTGTGCTACTGTGGCTTTTTTACATCAATCGCCATGCCACTGGCATGACTTAAAATGTGTCGGCAAATGTGGCTGATGGAGCCATCCATTTCCTGCCCCATTTAATAATCCTCACCAGCCAGGTGCATCTCCTTATGTCAGCAAAACACTTCCAAGGGCCCCAGGTGACCCTTACTGAATCTGGCATAGCAGCATCGGCTGCTCATAGGCCTCTTCAGGTGCAGGTTATATCAATTTCCTATTGCTAAAAGAAAAATAAACCTCTAAATTAGCAGATAATATTTTTTAAAAAAGTTGCCTCTGAGCTTTCCCTCTGTTCTCGTTTATAGTCCCAGTAATGTTTTGGAGGTCAAAATGAGGAGGGAAAAGTATTGAAGCATGTATCGATCCAAGGCTCCCAACTTGCTGATTCAGTTCTTTACAAATACCAACAGCACTGTTTTACAGAGGGAAGTGGTCTGAAATATGATCTCTCACTAGATGAAAAGTTGTATAACATGGAGAATTACACATTAGTTGCCTTTCAATATATGGTCTTATATTTGACCTCCTGAAATGCAAATTGCTGGCCTAAGCACAGTTTACCAGGCAATCCCCATCATTCTGTACGAGAGTCCTCCTCAGTTTTACCTCTTCTCCAGGCTCTGAGATTTATGAAAGAAAACAACCAAGCCCAAACCAAAACCAACCAACCAAAAAAAAAACCCCAACACAAAAACTCAAACCAAAAAAAAACATACTCTAAGAATTGGTTCTTGAAGCACACGAGAAATATGGTCTGTCTCCCATGCTTGCCCATATATACTTTAGTGTTGAGATCAATTGCATAACTATTATTATTCCATTCAATGTATGACTGTTGTTCATACATTGGTGTCACAATAAAAGTGGCCACAGACTAGTCGTTTGAGTAGTTCTACTCCCCAGGAAATTCTCCATAAGAGACCTGGTGGTGATCTCTAGTGCATCATGTTATGAGTTACTGGTAGTAGATCACGATTACGTAAGCCTGTTCAAGCCCCACATATTCTGTCAGATCTCAGAAAGAATCGCATCAGGCTGTATTTGCTGTACCCTTATTCCTTTCAGGATGTTCTTTCCATTTTCTCGTTGTGTAGAAGTCCTAGCACAAATAATTTTCTTTGACAGTTTTCAAATCTCTTTGCAGATATCTTTAATTTTCTTGCTCAGTGATTTAAAAGGTCATCCTTAAGAATGTTGCATACAACACTGCTGGATCAGTTTAATTTTCAGAGAAATCTTCCTTATTTTTGTACTGAAATTTTTAATAATGTTAGGTGTGTCCTTTTCTTTCTTCTGCACACAATCTGCTTGTTTGTCTGTGTGCACTTACAGAATGCCTCTGGGTACTGTCTTCTGTCTGAAGAAACACTACAAGTCCTACTGTTTTCTCGTTTTTACAGGTTTTGTCTTCCTTGGTGAACAGTCTCTGCCCTTCTTGAACCTGGAGTTAGGGTACTTCTCTGTCAGCAAACTGCAAGAATGGCTTCCTTCCAAAGAGGAAGACAACCCCAGTCTAGGCAGGGCAGCAACCTCTCCAGCAAAGGCTCAGTCCCACCACACTGTGCACAGCAACATAGAGCTGGGGTGATGACATTAAAAGGTTCTTTTGACTGTCCAGCAGCCATCAGGCAAATGCAGGGTGACAAGTCAGATCTTAAGTCAAAGACAAGTGAAGTAGGTACAGCAGGAGAGAGGACCAGGCACAAGCCTGCTGACAGCAGAGGTCAGGCAAGGCCTGGAATGGAGCCATCTTTCCGCATCCTCCTAGTTTTTCCACAGTGTAATCAGAATGCTTTCTCTAATACTTATTCCTGTTAACAGCAACTTGCCACCCAAGAACAAAGACAGCATGCAGGCATGCAGCTTGAGCACCTACACTGAAGCGCTAGACTTCTATCACAGTCCAAGTAGGAGAGAGGGAGTGTCTTTTTGAGGGCAAACTCCACCTACTGTCAGATGACACTATTTTCTTTAATCTTGCTTAGTATTTACACCAAAAGAAAAAAAAAGTGCAGGTAAGGTTTTATACATAAAACCGTGACCACGCAAATAATACATAAGGCAAAAAACTCAGAGAGAATCAGAGAGTTAAAACCAAACATTGTAGACAAAAAGTCTCTGGCTGGAAACCTCTCAGGCTCATTATCTAAAAGGATCATTGAGACAACCTAGTTTCATGTGACAGTTTCAACAAAGACCAAGCCTGCAATCCTAACAAAGTATTTTGCAGTTGTTTCCTGCTGCTGCATAGTAAAGTTGACAAAAGCATGCAAAATAAGAGAGGTGCCAGGAACAACACTAGTTCTCTTTAAAATGTCTACCACGTAAAATGTGAT
>JAOEHY010040006.1:0-10461 GCA_025447955.1 Psilopsiagon aurifrons | reverse complement strand
ACACTAAAGAATTTCTTCCTCATATCCAATCTAAACTTCCCCTGTTTAAGTTTGAACCCATTACTCCTTGTCCTGTCGCTACAGTCCCTAATGAAGAGTCCCTCCCCAGCATCCCTGTAGACCCCCTTCAGATACTGGAAGGCTGTTATGAGGTCTCCACGCAGCCTTCTCCAGGCTGAGTCAGCTGTTACCACATTGTGTGGTTGAGGTTGTGAAGTTGGTTTTATTCTAGAAAGCAAAATATTTTCCTGGACTAGGACTTGTTTGATGAGGTGACTGTGGAGGGCAGAGTGGATATAGTACTTTAAACCTATTCTGTGTTTATGTATTTTTGTTGCAGCTTTCCTTTTCTCCTACCACACCCATGAGCAGCCACATCAGAGTCCTGACCCTCCTCATAGCCATGCTCCTGTCCTGCTGTGGATTAGCCCTCATCTGTGGTGTTATTGGCTACTCTCATGGCATGCACACATTGGCTTTCATGGCAGCAGAGGTGAGACTTCCTTATTGTGTGTTGTGGTTTCTGCTTTGCTCTTCACCCCTTATGCAAGGGTGTCTTGGCATGCAGTGGGTTTTCTTTTACTTTCTCCCAAGGAAGAAACTCTGATGATGCCTTTTCCTGTTTCGGAGTAGTTGCCAGGTCTGCATGCTTTCTCTCTTCAGAGTTTAAGCCTTCAAAAAATCTTTGCCTGAAGGAGAGAATGAGAGGGTAAATCTGTAAGGTGATGCTGAAACCAAACATGAAAAAAGGAAAGGTTGTGCTTCAGGAGTGTTGCAAGAAGGGTTAGTTGAAATGGCTGCTAGGGAGGGAGAGAGTGTGTATAAAAGTGTAATACGCAAATGTGCATCTCAGCCTGGTCCTTTGAGATTGTATTTCCTATTTAATTTCCCCCCAGAAAGAATGGGACAATGTTTGTGCCAAGAGTAGTGTCTCACCTGAGATGAGCAACATGTTCTTGTGCACTCCTGAACATTTGGCATCAGGAAGTAAGCGATATGTCTTTTGAAGTGAATATCAATATGTTTCTAATGTTATGTTGGGTTATTGCTCTCTGCCTGAGAAAGTGGTAATCTTCAGCAATGCAGAGGTGTCGTGGTTTAAGCCCAGCCAGTAACTCAGAACCATTCAACCACTCCCTCACTCCCCCTGCCCCCTTCTCCCTCCCCCAACTCCCAGAGGGTTGGGGAGGAGAATCGAGAGAATGTAACTCCTGCTGGTTGAGATAAGAACAGTCCAGTAACTAAGGTATAACGCAAACCACTGCTGCTACCACCAATAATAATAATGATAAGGGAAGTAACAAGGGGAGAGAATACAAGCACTCACTACCCACGAACCAATAGCCATCCTGACCCGAGCAGTGATCTAAGCCTTCTGGGTAACTGCCCCAGTTTATATACTGGGCATGACGTGCTGTGGTGTGGAATAAATACCTCTTTGGTCAGTTTGGGTCAGGTGTCCTGTCTCTGCTTCCTCCCGGCTTCCCCTTCTCCCTGGTAGAGCATGAGACTCAGAAAGTCCTTGGTCAAAGTAAACATAACTGAACAGCGACTGAAAACATCAGTGTTATCAGTGTTGTTTCCAGGCTGAAAGTCAAAAACACAGCACTGAGGAGAAAAATGACTGCTACTGCTGAACCCAGGACAGTATCCATTCCTTACACCATACCGTTCACATTATGCTCAGATCCCACATTTTTGAATATACCATCACTCTTGTCTGATACGTGTGTGTGAGTGTGTGTGTATCTCCAGTATAATTGGCAGGTCAGTTGTGTTAGCGCATCTTGGTACTGATAACAAGTAGCATTTTCAGTTTGGTTTTCATATCCTATCTTAAACTCGTACTTGGAGTTAGTCAGCTGATAGTGGGATAATATGATGGCTGATCGCACCACAGGTCAGTTATTTCATATGTCAGGTTACTTTACCTGAAATAAGAGACTATGCAAGGCCAGATCTGTAGCTACACAGTAGAAGCGTATTGAAGATTTGTGTCTCTAATAGGTAGGGTCCCAGTGGTGGTGTATCTCTTATCTTGGTGTGGCAGAAGGGTACATTGGCCGTGTGTTAGTGTGGTGAAAGTTTGTCAGGGAATGGTGCAGCAGCCAAGGGTTGCCTTGTTGGTGCTGTGGTGGTGTTTGTGTTTTGGGTTGCAGGATGTGGCCTAGCTATTCATTTCGGTGAGAGCTGTTCTGTCTGCTCATGAACAAAGGAGTGGCTCAGTCAGCAGAAGTGTGTGGTGCTCGGCTAAGCCATGATTCACACATCCTGCTGTGCTGTTGGTGAACAGCAGAGGAGGTTTGTGGGGAAGGGGTAGGAAGCGGTCTCCTACCCTTGCTTGCAGCTATTGGTGTTTGAGGATGCTCCTGAGCTGAGGGTTGTTCAAGCCTGTTGGGTTTGATGGCCTCAGATGGACTCTGGAAACTTGTTCGATTGTTTATTGAACTCATTTATACTTAGGCCTTCAAGATATCCAAAGGCAACAAATTCCACATTTAACTCAGCTTTGTGTACACAAAAGAGCTCTTTTAGTTGTTCTGAATCTTCTGTCTGATAATGTCCTTGCCTGTCATCTAATACATTTATGGTGAAAAACTGCAAAGAATCATTCCCTGTTTACTCTTCTTCATGCTGTTTGTGATTTATAGACCTTTCTCCTGTTCCCCTACTGACTTTCCTTCCAAGCTAAAAAACTCTCTTCTGTTTAATCTGTTCTCATTTCATCTTGTCCTTTCATAACATTTTAAATATGCCCCATCTGGATTGGGCAGCCATGAGTAGTTTATTTGATTTTAATACCCAGCGGTGATGTAAGGGGAGTAAAACATTTAGGCTTCTCTCTGTAGAGGTACTAGCAGTGACACCTCACGGCAGTCCTCAAACTCTCAGCAGAAAGCATTAAATCTTGCAGACTAAAATGTTTTCCTGGTGGTGGCTTGCGTGATGCTGTTCAAGAAGGGCCCTGCCAAGTGTATTCCATTAGCGTGTATTTAATTATGTTAAGTTACATTAAGCTATTCATCTCTCTCCTGACTCTGCAGACATTGATTTAGCTTGATGCCTCAGGGTTTTCAATAAAGCAATATAGATGTTTTCCTCGGGTTTTAGTTAGGCTTCCTTTGTTCTAGAGTGTTTGTCAGTATTTTCTTTCCTGCAAAGGATAGATGTGAAATGTGCAAATGCCCAGGGAAGCTTGAGTAGGGACAGTCTTTCTGAGTATTCATTGAGCTTTTTTGTCTTTGTGGTTACTTGAGAATTACAGTATAGCAAGTAATGTCCAGTCTGTCTATGTACCTTTTTTATTGTAAGAAGGAATTACTCTGTTCCTGTAGTAGCCCTCCTCTGATCCTATTTCATGCATCTCAGTTAAGGCTGTATGATGATAGTGATACTCATATCTTAGAATTGTACCTTGCAGATATTTTCCTGCAAGGCTTCTCTATGCTGCATCCATTATCCTAGGGTTTAAGTGCCTTCCACTTGTGTGCTAATCTACGTGACTAGTATCTGCCAGTATCACAGAGTCCATGGGGAGTAAGTGGTTTGTTTTGAGCAGAGCAAGAGCTCTTGAGGTGTCAGTACTGAAAATGGCCTGCTGTACATTTAGAACCTCAGATTGTGGAGTTGTGTAACTTGAGAGGCAGAGTTCTGCTTCCTGCGAAGCATTTCTTATGTCAGAATGTTGAAAAGCATTTCTGGAAACAGCGGAGGAGCCAGAGACCAGGGCCTTGACCCAGGCTGCACTAGCTCATCCTTTTAATTTTGATGCTACTGCTGCCTCAGCACTAACCAGTGTAAATCATGTCTTGGAAATACTAACTTTTTAATAGTTGCAAAGACTAAACTCTTAGATTTCTGCCTGATAGATGTCTTCCTTGTTGAAGACCTTGTGCTGCGGGTACTGGTTTTGACAGAGATTTGTGCTCAGTGGCATATCCTTCAAGCAGCTCAGGTAATCATTCTGTTCCACCACTTGCATGTTTAGAATTTATATGTATTACTTGACCTCTGTGGTCTGTCCAGTGTTTCCACATAGCCACAGACCTTGTTTGAATAAGGTGTAGTCTTGCACCCACATGCAGGGGAACAGGCGGAAGAATAGGGTCTCATAATCTGCCTTGCAGGAGCAGCTAGTGTGCTAATTTAACTTTTTTATGGAAGATGTTTGTAATGAGAACAGCACACCATGCTATGTGACTTGCTGTTACCTTCTTGATGTGTTTTTTGTGTTACTTGAGTGGTATGAGCATCTTATCCTGAAGCCCTTCTTTTGATAAAAGATTGCACTAGTAAATAGTTGCAGGAACACCTACTTTAAAGCCAAGTAGTAAACAGTTGGCCGATATGTTGGATATTACTAAGGGTTAAATACATATAGAAGCATTTTATTATGTTTCCAAATGGAAAAAAAACCATCCAAACCAACTGCTTTATTGCTGTATCGGGAAGTTTGTGGTTTTGATAGTTCTTCCGTTCTTGTTTTTAATACTTACACTGAAAGCATGCCATTAGACCGGTTTTACAGAAGTGGTTTCAGTTGCTTGTTCTGAATCCCCTGCATCTTGGTGTCAGTTGACCCCTGCTAAGTACAGGGCAGGCTCTGAGGGGTTTGTCCTGTTCCATTTTCTTTCACTGGGAGGATACAATGAGGGGATTTGGGGCACTATGAGCCTGATGGGTTAGAGAGGTGATGGGCCTGTGTTTCGTAGGTGGTAAGAGCCATGGAAATGTGGTTAGGTGTTCTGGAATCAGTTCTGATAGACTTTTTTCTCTGTACTTAGGCTAGAGTGGTAAGCACCGATAAAGGTAGAAGTTACTTTTGCAGCCTTCACATCTCAGCCAAGGAGGGAAATAACTTGAAAGTGCTTCCGTGGTTCTTCCTCATATTCCTGCTACTATTTGGTTCTTCAAATTTTTCTTGAACAGTGGGCAAGAGAGGTTGTGGTCTCGATACTCACTGAGTGGTAAGAACTGAAAAAGATAATACATCCTACGTAGTGGGGAGAAAAAAGTAAAGAGGCTTAACAGCAGTGATGATAATGCTCTGAGTGCATTGTGTGCCCCAGAACAATTTCTTGCATATTTATTTATAAGCTTCATGTTTGTCACAGGTTTATTGTGCATGCAGTTGTCTGTGTTGACCATTGGAACTTGTTAATACACTGCAATAAATGAATTTTAGCCCTTTAGCTCCTGCCTCTGGACCCCACTGTGGCTGTTGGAATGATAACATATCTTTTATTTCCTTTTTATCCTCTTTTGCAGTCTTTGCTTGTGACAGTTAGAACTACTCATGTGATTTTACGGTGAGTAGCTCATGTTTTGCAGGATGGTTGTTGAAGAAGGTGGTGACTATCGCATGTTGATCTAAGAGTTGTATGTAATTACCTTGTTAAATTGCAAAAGCACTTTTGGCAGTGGGCAAAGGTGGTTAACTTTAGCCTGTGCTATTTTTACGCAAGAATTCTGCAATGCATGGATAGCTTTAGTTGGTACTAATAGCTTGAGGGATGGATTAAAATGGATCGGTGCTGCTGTATGAAGGTTGATACATGTTACTTAATGTCATCCTACTGGGTAATCTCTACAGCTTCTGCTTTGGAAGAGTAGCATGCCTGTGTATCTGTAATGCACGTGTGTGTGCAGATGTAGGGTGTGACATGTAGAGCAGAACCTCTTGGTGTGGGTCACTGCTGGCATTTTGGGTCTGTCACCAAACTGTAATGCTTCACCTGGGAAACACCTCATGTACGGAAAGTGTGGGTCTGTAGTTGCTAAAATACCTTTTTTGGTACATGCAGAAATTTTTAGCAAATGCTGCATCTTTGTCAGCTGGTGGTATATGTAATGCAGTGTGGGCTGAGCATTGGTTGATTGCTTTTTGTCTTTTTAAAATGTTGCTGTTTGAAACAGTAACATTAAAGAAAAGTCCCTAAGGAGCATGAAAAGTGTGGGCACTGAGCTCATGAGGGGCAAAGAATCCATATCCAAAAACTGTTTGTAAAATAGATAAAATGGTTTGAATGCTAGAGGTTTAACAAAAAGACAGAATAATGTTAATTTCTCTGCTCTTACAGATATGTAATTCACCTCTGGGATCTCAGCCATGAAGGAATGTGGGAGGGTAAAGGCACTTATGTCTACTACACTGATTTTGTCATGGAGCTTACCTTGCTTTCACTGGACTTGATGCATCACATTCATATGCTGGTATGAAATACTGGATTTAAGGTTGAGCACATAAACTGGCGTTAAAATAAAGGGTACTGGGTGTATGTATTTGATGTATTTTTTTGCTTTTCTTATTTAAAATAAAGAGGAAAATGTATGGGTGTGGTTTCTGACATTCTTTACTCTTATGTATTTGGAGTCCTCACAAATAACTTTGTTATGAAGTATTAACTACTGTGTAAGAACCTCTTTGGTAGGTGTTTAATTATCTTTGCTGTTAAGTAATACCAGCCTGACTTAATTTCATTGGTAGCAGGGGGCATAAAGTTGCACAGGACCAAATACAGTTTATTCTTATTATAAATGCTGTGCTGCTTAAGTTGTATCTGAAGATGGAGTGGTAATACCTGTGAACGTAGAATCCTCACCTGGTTTGGGTTGGAAGAGACCTTAAAGCTCATCTGGTTTTGACCCCCTCCCACAGGCAGTGACATCTTCCACCAGACCAGGTTGCTCTAAGCCCCATCCAACCTGGGTATGTGTGGTTAATCTGTATGTCTCAGTGAAAGAAAAATTCTTCAGTGCTGGTTTCTCAGTTTCATTTCTTCCTAAGACCTGGTGCAATTCCTTGTGGTAGTTTCTAATCACCTTTCTGTTTTTTCCTGAAGCTGTTTGGTAATATTTGGTTGTCAATGGCAAGCCTCGTGATTTTCATGCAGCTACGCTACCTGTTTCATGAGGTTCAACGAAGAATACGGCGGCATAAGAACTACCTCCGGGTAGTGGGAAATATGGAAGCTAGGTGAGCCTTTTATTTGCCCTGGGGTCTTGGAGAGAGGAGTCTGATGAAGAATTTGGGATTCCTTTAGGTTCCTTTCATACCTAATGGCAGTGTAAGGTGTAGAGATGCAATCTTGCAAATCCAGCACTTAAGTCTTCACACTTAAAGTGTGTTTTTACCCATTTTATTTGTTACTGGGGACACACTTTGTGTTTTTAACAGATATGTAGGATTGACTTTTATAATAGCAGTATTACAGATAAACTATTACTGGCAACATGTGAACTCCCCAGACCAGTTTTTCTCTCCTGCATTCTCTTGTCACGCCACCAGGGTAGCATACATAAGCTCTACCTACAGAACTCTGCTTGGTTTAGTTGTCAGATACTGGGTTTGGCTGTAATAGAAATAAATGCTTTTAATTTCATTAGGCCATACTATTCAGATATTGAAATCAAAATATTAATTACAAACTGCTTTTGGCTTTACGTATGTATTAAGCCTGAAGCCGCTTCGAAAAGCCTGTGTACTTGTAGGGGGGCTGAGAGCACTTTGAGATTACTTTAGTCCATACCCCTGTAGTGAGGCCATATAGAGGAACTAGGAGGCCTACTAAAACCTAGTGTTGTGCCAGATACGCCTGCATGTCTGATCTCATGTTTTCATAACTCAGCCGTGATCTAAATGACTTCAAGAACAGCAGGGACTTTTGCTCTTTCTGTACACCGCTGTACCATTTTCCTTGTGGACTTCAGTGGGTTTGACTAGCTCTGATGCCTTCTGCTGTAGTCCAAATGGAGAAAGAAGTCTGACTTATCTAGAAATTCATAAGGGTTTTTTTTGTTTGGTTGTTTTTTGGGTTTTTTTTTTTTTTTTTTGTTTTGTTTTTTTGTGAGACGTCTTTTAATGGCTGTATTATCAGGTTAAGAGCTGCATAATAAAGTTCATCCACCATGCTTCGTTTCTTTTCAGTAAGATACAGCTTAAACCCCTTTAAACTGCTCTCAAACCTGTTTGAGTTGCAGGTGCCTCAGACTTCTTGTCTGAGTGACTTGATGTGTTTCTGTTGTCCTGATTTTTCTGAAATAACCACATTCTAGCTTCCTCTTGAACCTGCCAATGGCAGCAAGCTACCTGCCTTTCTGTAGTTGTTCTTAAGGTATATTCCACACCAGTGGTACTGTGAACTGTTATTATGCCGTTCATCTTGTATTGTCTGTGTTTGGTTGCTCTGTAGTAGCTGCTTGTGTGGTGCTGTGGTTTAAAAAGAAGATAAAGGATTAAAGATAAATGGGGGTTGGCAAAATCTGAGACCAAAAATCAGTCAGTCAATAAATGCTTTAGATCCCAAGAAGACATCTTAATGGGTACGGTTGTTAAAACTCATTTAGAAAAATGACATAAGACAAATCTAGACAGTTTATAACTTGAGATTCTCAGCCTCATCATATGTCTTGGAAGATACTAAGTAAAAGCTTTTTGCACTTGGGATGTATGGACTGTGCAAAAAAAAATGTGTCTGTCGGAAAAGTTAGCATGGAACATTAGACTTTCTCTCTCTAGACAGAAGGCCATGCTGAGCTGGCATACTCATTACTTCTGTCTCTTTCTTCCTCTTGCTTCTTTGTAGGTTTGCAGTTGCAACACCGGAGGAGCTAGCAGCCAATAATGATGACTGTGCCATTTGCTGGGACTCCATGCAGTCTGCACGCAAACTCCCTTGCGGGCATTTCTTCCACAAGTATGTTTCTGGGGCTGGAGAGGGTGCACCTGGCTGTAGAAAGGGAGGGAGCTATGGGCATGTCTGAAAGTTACAGCAGGATGACAAGTAATGAACCATCAGCAAAGCTGTGCATGCTTACTGCCTGGGTCATCTTGTTTGGCTTCTAATAACAAAGCACAAAGTCATGTTCACATCGGTTGTTTCCATGTTTGAGTTGTTTCAGCTGGTACATTCTTTTCCCCTGCCAAACAAAGAGCATCTTGTCAACTAATGGGAGGTAGTGTTGAGTTACAGTATCTCAGTTACAAGTCTGTATCCTGCCTTGCTGTGTAACTGCTTGGTAAGGCACATCTTTTTGCTCTTACTTTATTGTACTCATCAGCTATTCCATGAAGGTGTGTTGATTTTTGGATGAGGAAGGAAGAGTGGAGTTAGATCCTGAAGTAACTTCAGATACCAGCTTCAAAAAGAGAACAGGGAATATTTTTATATAATGTGGTGCTTGCATGTTGATGAGGCCCCAAGGACAGTTGTGAAGGCCAGGTCTGATTAAATGATTTAATGGGGTGATGAGCCTATCTGAGCTGTAAAAGAGGGTGACTAAATTAGCTGTAAGAGGCCCCTAAGTGGCTGTTAGTTGGAACTGAAAGGCTTTCAGCCAAAGGATCTTTCTATATGCTGTGTCTTACACTCAGCAGGTAGTGAATGGTAGCAGTTGCTTGTGGAGACAGTGTGCTGTGGTGGATGTTCTTTTCTTAGATCTTCTCTAGCAGTGCTTAGATTTTCATACTTGTGGTTAAACATGAAAGGAGATATGGGGATAGAATCAGGAATTCTTGAAGTTCCATGGGATTAACATGCATGGTCGATTACATTGTCCCTGTTAGACTATATAAGCAAGTTACTTTCTGCAAATCACATTTTGCTTTTCTGTTAACTATCAAACCAGAGGTTGTAATCCATGTGCTAATTTGTTGTCATTTGTGACAACCCTTGCCATAAATATTTATATGTATTCCAAGAAGCCTCTAATGAGATAATGTGCCTCTGTAGCAGACTCCTATTCCAGTGCTGCTGAATCATAGGGACATCTCATCACCTACTGAGCACTTGAGAAGCCCAAGGTCTTCTCATCAGAATTGTTTTCTCTGTATCTGAAGGGATCCTTCCATATTTTTTTCTGAAGCTAAGTTACACTTACATCCTTTGTGCATTTAGGGAGGGAACCTGTTACAGTGGATGACTTATGTGTGCATATAAAACTAGATGTAATTAACAACCTTATTTACAACCTAAGAATGATTTCTCTCCTTATAAAAACCTGGTGATTTTGCCAACAGGATAAACATTGTATTAATTTTCAATTACATAGCATGCTTTTTCATGGCCATTTATTTGGCATAGAAGAGAAGATGGCAGGGGAAATTCACATTGTTGTTATCAATTCTGTGCCTTAGTTTTAAAGAATTTTAATGGGAGTAGGTGTCTGAATATCTTAGGCTGTGTTGAAACTATCTTTTAGGAAGCAGTCAATTTCAAAAGAGTTGTTGCTCTGAGGTGTTGCCATCCTTGACCTGTTGTTAGTTGTCCTGCTGTGAGGCTTCAGGCAGCCAGGCCCTTCTGCCTCTGTGGCACTGTCGTGGTTTAAGCTGTAAATCAGCCACGCAGTTTGTTAACTCACCTCCCCCTCCTAAAAGAGCTGCCGTGGTTTAAGCTGTAAAACAAGCAGTTTTGTTCGCTCACTTCCCCCTCCTTCTTCCCCCCCCACTCCAAAAAGGGGGGG